>MWSO01000325.1:0-29009 GCA_002116355.1 Dothistroma pini CBS 116487
GCGTAAGTAAAGTCTCGATAGATATAAAGACTTTATTTACCTTATTAAACCGCGTATACAAGAAAAACATATTAGTTCTAAAAACCACTTTTTCAATTTCAAGGTAGGGGGGTATCATCGATCATAAATAATAATCTTATTCCATACACACATATCAAGGCGTCACATATCCTCCAGTAAGTCATTATCACCAATACTCATATGTCTATCCCACCACTCCTTCCTCTGCGGCGGCGGCGGAGAAGCAGGAATCGCATGCACCGACCCCTCCTTCGGCGTTGCACTCACGACACTTGTTCTCCGTTCTTGGAAACTTTGTCGATGCCGTTCCCAATCTGCCCTCTCGAGCGCAAGGCGCTCTTGGGCTTGCTCGGCTTGCATGACGCGGCGGTCGCTGCCGCCGCTGTGGGTTCGGCGATGCATAGCTGGTGGGAATGTGCGAGTTTTGGTGGCGGGAGTGTGGATAGAAGCTTCTGAAGGACGAGGGGAGCTTTTGCCAGAAATGCTGGTGCTCCATCGTTTGATGGTGCTGATGAGTCCGGCCCTGGACTCCCGCTTCTCCACATGACTATGGAGGTCCTGATTGCTAGGCGCGCCACTCTTCCTCCTCTGCTCCGTCCATCGTTTGCCAAAGAGATAGCGCCAAAAACAGAAACTCCCGATGAAAGTCCCGTCGCTGCCGGGAATGTGTCGCCAAGGTTTTTCGCGCCAGCAGAAAATCGTGACGTCGGCGAGACCCATGATGTTCTGGCAGAAGATGTTGAGGGCACTGAGGGCGTAGACGGGGTGTTGGGCGAAGTGGTTGCTGTAGTTGAGGGCGTGGGCTACGAAAGGGAGGATCCAGAGGAAGAGGTAGACTACTGGATAGATGAAGAGGAGGCGGAGTTGGCGCTGGATGGCTTTGCGGCGTTGTTGGAGGGCGTGAGTTGCGGCGTTGTTTAGGTCGGTTTGGGTCAGACTTGCGGCGGTGTGTTGTTCGGTGATGGGGGGCAGAGCTGGGGTTGTTGTGTCCCGTGAGCAGTGGCCGCCGGATGATTTCATGGAGCCCACGGACGATACTGAGCCGCGGTGGTGGTCAATTGTGCGTGGAGGTGGCGGCGCAAAGTCTTCTGCGCTCATGCCGACACCGATCTGTTGACTGCCGCGGCGGGAAGATGGGTTGCTTTTGCTCTTACGGGCAGTATTTGACGATCCTGTGAAGTGATCCATCTGCATTAGTCCAAACTGCAAAGCCCAAGTTGGAGCAGACTGTCGACGGTTGGGTTTGAATACGTTGGAAGTCGAAGTCCCAGGTGGTAAGTCTTGAGCCAGCGAGTCGTCATCTGGCGCAATATTTTCGTCTCCGCCAGCTTGCTTCTCCACCGTCGCTGCGTCCGAATGGGATGATAAAGTGTGCTGCATGGGCACTGCAACATCGGCTGGCTTGGTGGTGACGTCGGATGCGCCTACATTACCCACACTCGAGCTCACGTCCCTGACCTCGCCGAAGACCTTGAATTCGTAACCGACGTGGCGGTATATCCGGATAGCCACCCACATTACGTATATCCAGACCATATACCTTGGTATCCACGAAAGCGCCAATCGGTACCAGAATGGCCGTATGGGCAGGGAACAGAATCCACCCTGTGACACGTATCCACTGCTGCTGTTCACGAAGGCCAGAGCTGACATGAAGTTAGGGACAGTGAACCACGCCGCAAGCACGTAATACCGTATTCGGTAGAGACCGTCATGTCCCAGGAAGGAGTCTTTTGGCGGGAAGATCTGCAGCGACATGTGCAAGCTCATCAACAGAATCGCAATATCGCATGCTTCCAGCCCGACCTGTAGAAAGTACCCGCTGACCTGACAGAAAGGGGATTGTGTTTTGATATGGCCATATCCAAGAGTCGTCGCAGAGAAGATCAGAAACCAGGACGCCTTCCAGAAATCGCCACAGATCAGTAACAACACCAAGTCTCTTCGGAAGTTCCTCCTCATCATGCAGAACCAATAGATTGCGCATGATGCCGCCAGTATGCTGCAGCTCGAGAACGTGGAGGCGATGACCTGGACTTGGTGTTGCTGCTTCAAGGCCAATATAGAAGAGGCATTGAACGATCCATCAGCTCCTAGACCAGATGCTCGTGACTGATAGTTGAACGATCTTTCGTATATTTCCTGGTGAACACTCGACAAATATGCAGGGTGTGGGGGTGTCATACCGAGGACATCTCTCATGGCATTTCCAGCTTCGTGAGCGATGAATCCCACGGCAGCATCCATTCGTGGCAATGGCGACCCAAGAACCGAGACCAAAGACTGTTTGGTGTATCCCCAGCGGACGGTGCGTCCAATGTGCACCGATCCGCAGATTATGCTAAGATGGCATAGCTGAAAACGCAACAATTCGTTGTTCACGGTGCAGAGCCTGGACTGTGGCTTGTCGTCTGGGGGAGCAACCCAGGTCGCTGGGAAAGACGTCTCCTCGTTGAATGCGGAAGTGGAAAAATCCCTGCGATCGGAGGAGTTCAAAGGCCAGAAGATTTCGAGATATGCGGCTTTGAAACGCGGGATGTTGGGCGTCGCAAGCGGAGGATTCAGGACAGGTCCTCTTACGCTACCTAATTTTGAGACCAGTCGGATTGCCTTGGTTCCGCGGCCAAGCAGTTTGGTTCCAGTTCTGACGTGTGCTGTTTGTTCGGTTCCATACTACAAACTCGTCCCCAAGAAGAAACACCTGAGTGTGGGCCAGGTGGCCAGGAAGAAGTCGAGGATGTAGTCCTGCGACAGTCCCTTATCTTGCATGACCGTTGTGCAGCACACCGAGGCGATGGGGTGCATTCCACGAGTGTCACGCACGAATTGGTTGGCTGGCTAAAGCAGCTCAACGGCTATTCGGGAAAATGTAACAACTCTGCCAAAAGCGAGGGCATGCCTATTCGAGTATATGAGCTGTGGTGACAAGTCGATCGTTGCCGTGTGAAGAAGATCGTCTGGAATCCGAACCGAACCCAGCCAATGAAAAGATCAAGACCTGCAATGCTCAGTACCGGGTGTCGCACTGCTTCCGAGCTGCACAGCCAGCCAGCCAGCCAGCCAGCCAGCCAGCCAGCCAGCCACATCAGCCAAGAGCGCCACGACTCCACGATGTTGCTTGGGGCCTTATTGAGACCACACTTTCATGGTGGCACGATGGATGGTGTGACAGCGCATTGGCAATGTCCAAGACGATGCGCAAACAGAAACAAGTCCACTGAGGCACAGGAGTGCTTGGAAACGCAGAGGCGTGACATGATTGTTGCTGCTGCGAGGTGAGGTGCGAGCTCAGCGGAGGGAGCCAGCCTCTCAAGCCGTCAGCAGTTGTGTGGTTGGTCTTACCAAGACGCGACGGTGAAGACGGCACGAATACGGCTGCTGCGGTTCTGAAGATCCTGGTAATGCACGCGATGGCTCAAATCCTCTTCCAGCACGAGTGCATCAGGGTTTTGGTCTGACCCAATCGACTTGACCGCACGTCGCCCACGCTGGCCCATGTTTCACCAAGCCCGTCTCTCCTTCCGTAGGCGTTCGCATCTTGCCCTCGATCGGCGCAGGCACTCTTCGAAGTCCCGTGCTGCGATACGAATACGGCGCCCGTGCCGTTCGAAAGACCTGACTCTTTTGATTCTGGCGAGTATGGCGGTCCAAGCAACATGCTGCAGAAGTGACTGTCTCCGAGTAGCTGAGAGTAAGCATCGTCGCGTACCCGTACACCACACCACCAAGGTGCTCGTTCGTGTCGGTTTGTGACTGCTCCTTACGATCGATGATTGGCTAGAGAGCGGTATGTAAATGTGTAAGCGCGGGGTGTCTGAGAAACTCCTCCTTTCCTGGCGATGAAGACCTGGACGAATCGTCCACACGAGTCTGTTGACCGACTCAATGTCGCCATAGTTGCTTGCGTGCGGTCTTTGTGGTCGGCGGCGTCGGCATGTTGCGTGTGCGTGGTTGTGCTCCATATGCTGAGGCTGCCCATGGTCGTCGTGGTCGAATGAAGGGAAAGGGACTGTGCCGCCGCAGCTTGTTTTTCATCTACAATCGGTAAGCAAATTGTGGTACACTGTTGACGACTTGTTTCGCAAGCCTCCGGCCATCCTCGTGAAGCGTAGACTCCCTCAATCAATCGATGCTCCCGGGCACCTCTCGTCTTCAGGTATCAATCGCCAGGTGAAGGCGCAGAGCCACGAAGCTCGCAAGTCGCAACAGCCATCAGCATCTCATCATGTGACGGCCTGCATATGCGGCTTCAAACTGCGGTCCTGCCGTGATGGGACGCCACCAACACACTCGACTCGTTCACAAGCGGGAAGATCCTCTCGCAGCGGCTCGTTGAGCATGCCATTTCCCTCTCGGCAGATCTCGGCAGCGATGGCACCATATGTTGCAGGCCGTAGCGAAGGCTCTTCTACTATCTCGTTCGCAATGCAGTCAACCAAAGGATTCAAACCCTTGGCAGTGGATTGGAAAGCAGGATGGATCAGCTCATATACTTCTGTGCTTTCGGCCACGCACGAGTTCCTCCGGTTAGTATCGCTCAGGGCTAACGTCAAGATTGCTCATCACCCTGGCATCAAAAATCCATACTCAACTGTCAGAGCATGCGCCATGCCGCAGCGCGTGTTGTACTTAACCACCTTTGCGTTGGTGCCATGGTGTGATGGAATGCTCTAGCCTGCGTTGGTGTAGTTTGTCAAGACGGGAAAGCACCGCACATGTTTGCAAGAGATTGCTAGGGTCCGCACTGAACATGTCTCGGGGCGCGGCAGCAGCTGACAGCCGGCACAGCGTAGAATCATGTCGCTCGTCTGGAGTTGGACTGACAATAAGGCACCACTGCTGTGGAGTTGCAATCACAGCAGGTGTTGGTGTAACCGATATTGCCTGATGAGGGTCAGAACTTGTTCACGTTTGTCCGCTCTAGCAAGCATCACTTACAGTCCGCGTGCACACCAGATCGACGCCAACCACAGCCAACAATCTATTGATCCCCTCTGCCGGTATTCACTCATTCGTACCCGCCGTGTAAAACAATATTCAGAGCCGTAATTGGTCCGCGAACAACGTAGCTACATCCTCACAGAGAAAATCCTGCGAATCCTGGATTCCTGCCGTCTGGCCTCACGCAGGCGCATCGTGCGCATCATGTGCAAATGTCATCCAGGCCATACTGCAGTCTGCATCAGAGTCCCATCGGTGCCGAAGCAAGTTCGCAGTGATGTGCATACCGGGTAGTCTCGCCGCGTAGCCTACATACAGCAGGCTACAATCTACAAGGTCTTGACCGGTCTGCGGAAGTGGATCGCTTTCATGCCTTTGGGCATGCACTTCGGTGCAGAAACCGAACATGAACATGGTGTAACCCGCACGGAGAAAGGAAATTCAACCATAGACGCATAAAACAACAAACACAGCCAATAGCAGAAATCAGTCGTGGGCCGTTTGGAGAAATTCCGCCGGACTCGTCTGCCCCTTGACTGGCCAGCTTCGCGCCCAAAAAGACTTCAGACGCCGCTCGAGCAACTCGCACACCTTTTTTCTTTTTTTCTTTTTTCTTTCCACTTTCGGCGGGCGGCAGCGGCTCTCTCGCAACCTTGTCCCAGAGTTTCGAAACCACAATCAACAACAAGACTTCACACAACTTCTGCTGTCTACAAAAACAAAAACCTGCACAACCCGAACCACAACCCCGACACAATGGTAAAATGAGCGTTGAAAAAAAGAAATAGGCACGATGATCCATTACCGTCGTATAGCTCTCACTGAAGTCTCGGCGAGGCTCAAAACGACACCGTGGAGGGGAGGCTTTCAAAGGCTTTCGAAAAAGCCGCAGTTGCTACCCATCGGTCATGTCCGAGGAAAATGGGCAAAACCGCCTCATCACAGTTTTCGAAAGTTCATCCTTTTCCGTTGTATGCAAGTCCCAAAAGTACCGCCCGCGCATGATGCCTGACGACAACAGGAGGTCCTTTGCCTCGAAATATGATGGTGTATAGTAGGCCCCTAGTCGCCATGGTCGTTGATCGTCGATTCCTGCCAAACTCCTCGCGAATGCTGGGATACAAATCTAGTCTTTTTTCCCCCCCTCGACGGTCTTGTTAGTCGACTTGCGTGTTCTCCGGTACCGAAGTTCCCTGTACACTGTTCGCCAAGCCGGTCCATCACTGTCGAGACAGGGCATCGGTGATGCTCTGGCCAGGGAGGTGGTCGGTGTGCTATCCATGCGCGGCGAACGAGGTCACGCCACCTTGCGCGTCTCCTCAAGACGCTTCCTCATCTCGGGTCGCCGTGGGCAGCCATCGTCGATATGCCTGGCGATTGCACATCAGTGACGATCTTGTGAACAGCCGGCTTGTCGGAGTATATACCTTCTCAGAGTGTCTTTCCGCGCAAAGCCACCGTAGCACAGGGGGCACCGATGCTTCCGCTCCTTGAGATGTACCTGCGGCTGGTCAGCGGACGTGGTTGGAAACGAAATTCCGGCTCGATACTCACACTCTGCTCGTGTCGAGCCAGGTCAGTACGTCGCACGAACCTCCGAGTACAATCTGGATACTGGCAAACATGAGGTTGGTCTCGATGAGGATCGTGTGTGTCCATGTGGGCCTTGAGATTGTAGCTTCTCTGAAAGAGTTTGCCGCATTGGTCGCAACAACAGGTGGAATTGTCAGAGGTGGTATAGCCGCGCTTTTCTCGTTGCTCGGCTTCGGATACAGAGGTATCCTCAGATACTGTTCGTCGTAGCCGAGTGCGGCGCGGTTGTGGCGATGAAGGCTGTGGGGGGAGGACTGGTTTGAAGTCTTGCTCTTCGTCGATCTTGACCTGCGCATCCAAAGCCAGCCACTCGGGCTGCTGGTTGGCTGTCAAAGGCGGACTGCCGTAGACGTCACCTGGATTACTGTGCGTCGGCTGTCTGCGCGATGCTGTGCCAGGGAGAGAGTGCAAGCGTGGTCGAGACGATTCTCCCGCATCCTCAAGCTTGATGTATGGCGAGTCACTCGACGGGAAGCAACCATCGGAATGGGTATATGGCGAGGAGTCGATCAGACTTTGCCTGGAGCTGGTCGTATAGTCTGAGTGACATGGCGAGTCGTGCTGTAGGTCTGTGAAAGAGTTTACGATCGGTTGTACGGTCTCCCATGGTGCAACAGTGGTCTCAGACGTTGCCATGGAATAGCTAGGCAGTCCTGATTCGGGCCGTGTATACTCGGGATATGAGCTGTAGGCAAGAGTGGGATCCATGTTCATCGGCCATGGGCTATGAAAACCAAGCGCAGTTGGGTCACCATTTCCAAGTTGAAAGGACGACTGCGTAGGTGTAGGTAGTGGGTCAAAGCTGAGGCCTTTCGCCAGTTGCGAAGGCCAGACCGTAGGCTGCGAGACTGCGTAGATGTCTTGGCCAGAGGCATCAGGTATAGACCAAGTGTTATCATCTCCAATTTTGGGCTCGTTGTCCTCGCTGGTTCGTGAAGGCGACTGCATCGCTTGTTCTTGATTCTGATAGTAGTAGTAGTTCTGTTCCATCGCGATGCGCAACTTCTCAGGATCTGGTATTGGAAAGAGGCTCATGTCGGAAGGATGGACCGGCAGCCACAGATGTATAGTATAGCTGGAGACTCAATTGTTGGAAGAAGACTCGCGTGCAATCAGCGTCATGAGGCACTGCACTCTTCCTCCACAAATGTTGTTACCAAAAATGACTGGGAGGCGGTGTTGCTACATAGTGGCGGCTACGCAAGAATGGTATGAACAGAAGAGAGAGCACGACCCAAGCACATCAGGACGCATAGAGAGGTGGCGCTGCGGGACAGAGCCTAACATACCCGGTCGAGATGGGACCTTGCCCGCAACTGGAGAGACAGTTAGGGTCACGAAAGTTCGCATGCATCATTCAAGCTCCACCACAGCATAACGAGCGACGAGGGTGTACGCAACTGCATCAATAGCGTCCTCAGCCCAGGCAGCTCAAGGCTATGCAGAGTCGCTACTAGGCGGCCCCCGATTCTTCCGCGCGAAGGAGGCTCCCGGCATGGTCTCTGATCGTGTCGCTTGGCATCGATCCGAGGCGGCGGCACGTTAACGCTGCGGACCGAATCACACTCAGCCCTCGCAAGAGCCGTCTTTTGGCCCTGTCGTGGCAAGCGTGCAGGAGTCGTGCAGATGACCCTTGTAAGCTCCGAAGGACCGCGCTTAATAGCGTTCGACTTGCGCGACCTGCGGGGCTGGCGTCGGCCGGAGATACTTTTCTCGCCTTGCTGCCAATCGTCGCACTCCACAACGTGGAGGTCGCATCTCTGTGGCCTCGTTTGTGACTTGACTTTCACCTCATCATCTGGCGGCGCTTTTGTGCGTCTGCGATCGTCTTCACGCAACGTCTTGGGCAGCTTTCTCCTTTGAAAGCATGTTCGTGAGAACTTCGACTTGCATGCTGAGATTAGCAACGGCAGCCCCAAGTCCTTCAATTGTTTCAGGAGCCGCTGCAGGAGCCGTAGCAGGCACTCCTGCGGATGATCTGCTCAATCGCGGTTGATCGTCCAATAGAGGCGGACAACCCGACAAGGACCTGCGTGTCAGTGGTCGTCGCAGAGAGGCTGCAGAGGTATGGTTGAGCCTGTTGGAGATGCTTGACGAGCCGCTTTTGCGGCGATCTGCCAGCCATAAGCGCCCGCGCTCGTAGGCTAGAATCAGCAACACGAAAGGCCAGTGTGTCGCTTTGAGCAAGACGATGCGAGCACTTCGCAGCTGCTCAGGTGGGAGCACCAATCGCAACGGGCGAAGTGCCAACGGCAACAAGTTCTGCAAGGGAGATCAGTACTCTCTCCATCGAACCCGCGGCGCCCATTCACTAGCACTTCTGCTCAGACGGCACTGACGTGGAAAACCAACAACTCAACGAGATGTGGCAGTTATGATTCGTTGCAAGAGCTCTTCTCCTGTTGGCACAATCTGCAAGGCATGGCTTCTCGGCCGCAGTGATGCAAGAGTTCTACTGGATGATGCCTTGCATCACATGGCCGGCAGTGCATACGCATGCTTAGTACGAGGCCAGTATTGCAAACGATCGCGACGTGCGATGTCATCTGGAAAGGGAGAGAGGGCGAACGTACCAGTGGTGGTAGGAAGAATGTGAGCCTATTGCTTGTGCTGGCTTCCAGAACAAAGACGCTGTAGCTAAAAGTGCCATCAGTCTCGACTCCACAATGTACTGCCACAGCAAGGCTCAGCACTTACACGAAAAGATACTCGTCGCGAGCATGGAGCATGACCTGTGTCGAAAAGTTGTGAGCTCTGGGCCAATCGTTGTGTAACCGGGCGCTTAGCCGCCGAGTTGGTGCGACCCACGTACCTTGTCGAGCTTGTTGCTCAACAGCGAGATGAGCGACGTTATCAGTAAGATGTTCGTCATGCAGACGAACACAAACATGATCAAGGTTCCAAGTACTGGAGAGATCTGGACTTTGTTAGTTGGTGGCGTCCTCGAATTGCCGTTTGGGGCCATACTTCTTCTGCAACATCCTGGACCAACATTAGTATGTGGCGCAGATGGAATGGTTTGGTAAATAGCACTCACGAAACCCAAGTAGCTTGATCCAAAGAAGACTTTGATCAGAATCCAATTCATCTTTGCGAATGTGTAGTTGCCTCGTGCCAAGAACGAGAAGCATGTGCTGAAGCCTAATCATGGTTAACCAACCTCGCGGCCTTGTTGCGTCTTCATGATTCCTACCGAGATACAGTATGCTGACAAGTCCGAGAAACTTGACGAAATCTTTGGTCTGCCTTGTTGTCAGTGCGAGAGATTGGGCCAAGTGCTGGTCGGCTCACCATTTCTTTCAGGACAGGTATCAGCATGCCAAAGTACGGGTGCAAGCTAAGCAATGAGCAGATTCTGTCAGATGCGTGAGTAGTCTTCCTTCGAACATGTGGGACGATCGATCTACCTTGGCACCAGGAATAGAGCTTCGACAGATAAAATGTCGAAGGCAACATCGGTAACGACATGGTCATGCCGCACCAGACCAGTAATTCGGGTTGCGAAGAACGCGACCCCTACGAATATGATCCCAAGATCCCACAGCGACCAAAAGTCCGTGGCGTAGAATGTCGTACCGGCGTCCCAGAACTCCACGAGCTCTGGCGGCACGTCAGCGGAAGCAACGCTATCATCTTAGCGACACATACCATTGTAAGAGAAGGCAGCCAGCCAAACATACAGAAGGATCTCCGGTACGGTCACCGCGCTCGAGTGTTTCTGCACCAAGACGGTGTAGTAGACCACCAGGAAGGCGGCGAAGAAGAACACCTCGAAAGCCTTCAGGTACAAGGGCACTCTCAGTCTACAGAAAGGGTCGCTTTGGCTCTTCCTGTAGACCTTTGCCCGCTTCACAGAACGTTTGCTAAGCGTTTCCCAGAAGACAATGTCTCCTGTCCAGATCTGAACGATGATCTGTTGAAGCGACTTCTGGCTCAAGAACGCCTTCGCATCGGCGACTGCGGCAATCTCCAGAGCATTCAGATTGGCAAAAATGGACGCAAACTCGGACTCTTCTGCACAAATACTGTCACGCTGAACGTGCTCGTCATAGAACGACTCGTCAAGTCCGAAGGCGGTGGTGTCCAGAAGGGGAGCCCTTTCGTGGGTAGAGTCTTCCAGGACTCCATCGTAGTCGGCGTTCTCGATGTCGCCGTTACCCTCTCGGGGATTCTGTGCTTTCCTGGGTGGAGGCAAGTCGTAGCAGAGGAAGTCGATGGTCTCTCGCTGTGTCAGGTGAGTGACAAAGCGCCTTCGCAAGGTCAGCACTGCGCTTGCCCTCACCGATCCTAATCACTTCCTGAGGCACGCTGCTCTTGTGGTATAAGACTCACCACGCCACCAGCTCACACGCCAACCCACGCGTCTCATTAATCCCCCGATCATCTCCAGTCTCCAACGCCGAGAAATGCCACTTCAGCGCCCTACACGCCCGTCAGCACACCCGCCACTCTCGCCTCCAGAAGAACACCAGCGCTTACAGCAAAGCACTGACAATGGCCTCATGCTGAACGTCATCCACCAAATACCTCACCAACGGCCTCAACAACTGCCCATACACATCCCTTCTCAACTCATCCCACTCATGCGGTGCCTCAATCGCCTGCACAAAGTACCTGTCGTCCTGCCGTCAGCAAACAACGCACCCCAGCCACCTCGCCCGCTCCACCGCGGCAAGCACGACTTACACGCTCAGCTTCCTCACAAGCGCCCCGAAATCCTCCGACCCATCGACCTTGGGCAGATCCGGGATACTGCGGCCACCACGCATGCTGGAAATGAAGATGTGGTATGACGGTAAGAGGAACCGTCTGACTTTTTGGCGCTCGGCAAGTTTCTCCCAGCGAAACAACTGATCAGCGCGCGGCGGCCAGCGCGCTTCCGGCTGCGCTTCTCGCGGCTGTTGGCGCGGGTCCCGACCAGGGAACCAGGATGTGTGCCTGACGATGCGTGCGTGGCGGGAAGCGTGCTAGATTGGGGATATGCGAGGCTCACGTGTGAGTTGTCCTTGGTGGTTGGTCCTGATGGTAAAGATTGGCTCGTGAGCTTCTTTGGACGACATGTTGTGGTTTAGTGGCTGTTTCTTGTTGATGCCTGAGGCAACCAGTGTTGAGGTAGTACGTATGGTACACCTGTGGAATGACGGCGAGGACGTCTTTGGTGGTGCTACAGCTGCTCTGATACACCGCGGTAAGACTTCGGTACGTAGTGGAATAATTCTCGACAGCTGGTGTGATCATATGGCCAAAGACTACGATGACATTGGAAGATATCGTTGGAAGAAACAGTTTCAGTAGAACTGCAGCTCGTACGCAAGCAGATGTCACCGTGTATTGCTGGAGAGTCACACGACATTGGAAGAAAGCCTAAATAAATGGCATTCGGACGTTCTCCCAGCATCGACAGCGACCTGACCAAGGGTTCGTAAAATGCAAGTGGCAGCAGCGAGATTGACATGATGCAGTACAGCCACAAATTCATCCACCCGAATGTCCTCTACATCTAGAACTGATACTCACTCAAACTCGGCGGCAAATCCTCCGTCCGCCTACCCCATTGACTCTCATTCCTCCCAAGATACAGCACCAGCTCCCTCCCCTCAAGGAAGAAACTATGATCAATCCAATTCCTCGTATACGGCTTCCCATCTAGCGTCGCCCGTTGAATATAAATCGCCTCATAACGAGCATCGAACCCCTCATTTCTAATCGTCGCGACCTTGCCACTCACCGGACTCGTGACGTTCACACTCTCAAAGAATGGCGGCGTGATAAGGTACACATTCTGCCCAGGAACGGGATTGAGACCCATCATCATGAACGCAAGTAACGCACCCATTGTGCCGGAATCGTCGTTTCCGGGCAAGCCGCCGTTCGTAGGGGAGAAGAAGGCTGGGATGTAGAAGTGGGCGCGTTTGGCGGAGAGGGCAGGGCGGCCGGCGTAGTGATATTGGACGACTGTCAAGAAGGCGGGCTCGTTGCCAATATAGGTGATATTCTGGTCGTGTAAGTAGTCTAGACGGCGGACGAAAGTTTCGGGGCCGCCAAAGGTGCTGATTAGGCGGGCTTGGTCGTGGGGGACGTAGTAGGAGTACTCCCAGATTGAGCTCTCAAAGGTCTCGCCGGCGGTGTTTTGGAGGGAGCAGGAAGAGGTTGTGCTCTGGTCTAGGTTGGAGCAGTAGAGTGGGTCTTGGAAGCCCCACGTTTGGTTGAGGTATTTGGGTTGGAAGAAGCCGACGAAGCCGGTGTCGGTTGTGGTGTTGAGCAAGTTGGATGTTTGGTCAGCCTTGAAGAGGTTCTGCCAGTTCTCGCTGGACTTCTCGTACTTCTCGGCATCGCCCTGATTGCCGCGACCTCGAGCAATCGCTGATATGCAGAAGTCGTTGTAGCTGTACTCCAACGTCCTCGAGATCGATCGTGTCATAGTTCCAAAGCCCTTGTAGTCAAAGTCCTGCACGGGAATGTAACCCAGGCGTTTCCAGCTGTCAAGTCCTCCTCGACCTTGGCAGCACCAGTCTGCAGAGATGTCAGTTGATTCAGATCAACCGAAGCGGACAACATACCGTATGGCTCCTCTTCAGCATCCTTGACCACTGCCTCATACACCAAGTCCCAGTCGATCTGAGCAGTGCGGTTCAGCTTGAGGTAGGCATCCGCCATCGCAACATCAGCATTGCTGCCACCTTGAGTGTAGCCTTTGTTCAATGACATGTGGCAGTCTGGCAGCCACCCTTGGACTTCATACAGCGTCAGTAGACCCTGGAGCATCTGAATCAAAGCTGGGGTGTCGAAGATGGTCAGGAACGGCATTTGCGAGCGAAAGAGATCCCAGATGCTGTATCAACGTCAGCTTGCGGCCGTCATCTTCATGAGTAATGTGTGAATTACCAATAATAGCTGTCGAAGTAGATCGTATCGGCTGAAACGACCGGGTTGACGCCCGTGTAGTTCTGTGGGTTGACCATCGTCCGATAAATGCCAGAGTAAAAGTTGGTCAAGACGCTGTCATTTACGCCCTTTGTCGAAACGTCAATCGGACTCATCTTCCGTGTCCAGATGTCTGTGGCAGTAGATTGTGTTTGGCGGAAGTCGAAGTTGGAAATCTCGTCCTCTGCAAGCTGGCAGGCCTGCTCGCTGCTGATGTAGCTCAATCCGACTCGGGCCAGAACTGGGCTAGCATCTGTGAAGCGCACGAAACCTCCGCCAGGCAAAGGACTCGCATTTATCCCTCTCGATATTTTCAGGTCCTTCACGTCCGCGCTTCCTCGGCTATTCACCCAGATACCACTCTCCTTGATCGAGCCCTGAAAGTCTGCACAGAAGAATGCCACGAAGGTGCCCTGAGCGAATGATGGCTGGAAACGGGCTTCTCCCGTCATGCGCCCATTCTCATCGACAGAAATGCTACCATTGTCTTGTCTCGAGTCCGACAGATCTGTTAGATCTAGGATGATCGCGGGACTGCTGCCCTCTGGGAATGTGAAGCGGAAGAGCGACGTGTGCTGCGCTACTGTCATCTCGCCTCGGACACCACCTTGCAGCTGTATACTGAAGTATCCTGGAGCCGCCTGCACAGAGTCGTTGACGTATGGAGTGGCTCTTGAGGTCTTGGGCAACTTGCAACCGTCAATCGTATCATTCGCGCAGGAGGCGTAAGGGAACAGTGCAAACAGGCCGAGGGAGGGTTTGCCTCTGTATGTAATCAGTTCCTGCCTCTGCCAGCCATTGCTCGTCAAGCACGATAAGTCTCACGTACCCAGTACCACCATCATGCATGCTTGAGAAGCCAGTTATGTTCGCTCCATCTGATGTAAACCCACCCTGCCTGGATTCGCTGTCGGTATCCGCCACAGCTTTAGCCAAGCCATATGGCAAAGTCGCGCCTGCAAAGACATTGCCTGGACAGCGCATCAGCCTCAGTCCCGCCGAAGCAGTGTTGATTCCACACACCTCCATTCGTCGTTCCAATCAACTGATCGACGTACTTCAGCGGATCTCCCACTTGCGCGACAGCAGTCTGCGCCAACAATACGAGAGTAACAAAGCGACGCATCTTCAAACGAATGCCGAAAACAAGAGACAAGGCATCGAGCGAGCGACTGAGAGCGGAGCGCTGGGTTAGTACCCACGTAGAGTTACATTAAAGTGGTGTTTTCCGTAATCTCCATGGATGAGGCGATCCTCGCTGGGGTGCACGAACTCTGCCTGTGAGCTGCCAGGAACATGATAAGATGGAGAAGATGTGCCCACATTTGCCTTCGGGCATGCAGAAGTCTTGTGTACGTTCGCGAGGCCGTCATGTTGCAGGAACCGCTGGCGGGTTTGATTGGTATCTGTACTTTGCCATGCTGATTTGAGCTGTGCATCGTTATACAGTTGCAAGTTTTGCTCCTGGGACTTCAGGTACCGCGAAGAGCCGACCCAGCGTCCGATCTTGAGCAGATTCAGCGACTCGTTCATCATCAAAAGCGAGGACCAGTCAGATGTATATGAGTCAGTTTGACGTCGAATTTGCCTGAGATCGTCCAAGAAGTACCACACGCATCCTTGTGTGCTTGTAGTCCTGGTTCCTGACATGCGTTTCAGACGTGACACGCAGCGGTCGGCGTGGATGTCGTGACGCATGGCACAAGTAGTCGAACGGATATCGAAATGGTGCTCAGTTGATGACGGTCATTAAAGCGTCGATGCTTTGTCACATGAGTGTTGACGCGGTGCAGAAGTCGAGATGCATAATGTTAGGATCTTGTTGTGGCTGCTGATTCTGTCGCGGCTGGGATGAAGGTTCTCCTGGCGGCGGCATCGGGATCGGGAGGATGTGCCGACAAAAGTTCAGTATGGCTTGGCAAGTTGCACAAAAAGTGGGGGGAGAGGTCAATGAAAGAAAGTGTATCGTACATCGTATGAAAGTGGTGACCCGCTCGAAGAAGAGAGTGGTCTCCGCGAGCGTCTCTTGCACGGAGCCTTCCTCGGCTGCCAGATTCCGTGTGCAAACTGCCCTCCTCCCTGGTCGTCTCCCAAAGTGGGTGCCGATATGACAATGAGCTCGATTGATCCGTCCCTTTCAGGCATCGGTCTTATTGTCTGCAGTAATCCTGTCGGTTGTACGTACCTTGCCGTTCGTTCGCAGCCTTAGCCAAGTACTCATCCGCGACCTTAGACGGCTCACTAGTCCATGCGTTGAAGTGATGCTCAGCACCGAGAAAGAACACGCGAGCCTTCAGCACGCCCTCTTCCAGTGTTACCTTCTCGGCGGCCTTTTGAACTTCATCTCTTGCGTACTCCAGCGCCCGCTACGCTCCATTGGCCTCGCTGTGAACCAAGCCTTGGATGCTGAAGCCGCCACTCATAGGAACATGGCGCACCTGGATAGTATGGATGAGGTCGACTTTCTTCTGTCCCAAAGTCTTGAGAAACTTCGGCAAACGAGTGATGCTGCCTTTGCCGTACCGGATGAAGACATCAAAGGCGACGGTGGAATAGTAGACGTTGATGGCCTCGGCGTGTGCTTGCTTGCATGAGACGACGAGTCCCGATGCCTTGAGACGGCCCTTGAGATTGGGCTTACGCCGCTCTGGAATCTCGGCAACAGTATCGTTGAAAGTGTAGTAGTATATGCGATTTTGGAGCTCGGCTGGCAGACCCATCAAGCGGGATTGGCGTTGGTCTGCTGGGTCTGCAAGCGGCGATGGTTTGCGGCGGGGCAAGGTGATGGTGGTCAATGTGGTCGGTATCGTGATCGAGATGGATGATGTGTCGGTTGTGTCACTATTTCGAATGGGATGGATGCTTTATTTGTCGTGTTGGTGGAGTTGTGAAGTCGGTGGAGCTGTGATGGTGGTGAGCGTCGGAAATAGACTTGCCAGTGGGAAGGCAGAACAGCACGAAGGAAAGCTTTTGAAACCTGTCCAAAAGTGAAGCGGGCTCTGACATGTGACACAGCCAATGATGCATGAAGTGAGCTAGCTGTCGAGCACAGACTCGCTTTTCGTGAGCTGGACTTCATGCCCTCATCATCTCTCTGGGAGCAGGACAAGGTGATGGCGAGGTCATGAGATAGCTTCTAGCCTCCGTCAGCTCTGCGACCATCACATGCCGACGTCAGTATACATATCTCACTTCTGACACTTCTTCGCCAGCTCGGCCAAAAGCTCATCTTTGACCTTCTCCGGTTCGCTACTCCAGACACCCTCCCCTTCGCATGTCCGCGAACGTCGGTTGAGTACGCCAGGCGCCACAGTAATGCCGTAAGCTCACTGAAACTCGAGGCTTCCTTAATCCAGCGTCCATGCAGCCGACTGAGCGCGGTTGATGATCGAACCCGCAGGTCTGTTCGCGCACCAATCGTTGTATGAGTCGTTGAGAAAGATGTTGAGGTCGTATTCCCAGATCTTGCTGCGAAGCTCAGCCGGCAAGCCCATGGGGCGAGAGTTGCGTTGATCAGCTGGATTCTTGAGCGGGGAACCGACACAGCGCTGCGCGACTTTCTTGTGACGAGGGGGAATCTGGTGCTTGCGACGCATGGCCTCCTCGTTGACTTTGATGCGTGCCATTGCCGTTGCTGTGGTGTCGAAGTAGTTGATTATTTGTGGTGCTGTCTTGGCTTCTAAGAGAAGAGGCTGTCAGCTGGACGCAGAGCGCCTATGTGGTGATCTTCTACTGAAGGCTGTATCTGGTGCAAAAGGTAGCCTTCTTGTGACAATGCTGCTATAAAAGGAAGTAAGGATAAGGTATTCGATCGGTGTTCATTGCGCGTATGTATCATGCAATGCCTTCTCAGAACGCCGCACGCCTTCGCTAATT
This sequence comes from Dothistroma pini CBS 116487, assembly GCA_002116355.1. Classification (NCBI taxonomy): domain Eukaryota; kingdom Fungi; phylum Ascomycota; class Dothideomycetes; order Mycosphaerellales; family Mycosphaerellaceae; genus Dothistroma; species Dothistroma pini. The sequence continues at coordinate 17,356 of MWSO01000325.1, forward strand.
GCAGACCAAATCAGATCACCACCACCTCACTCAAACCCGTCATCTCGTCTATCTTTGCGCTCCAGTACGGTACTGAAGCTCGGCGCATCTACCGCACGCGGACTCGCAGGTCCGGCATCACCGCTCTCATAAGCTGCTGTTGGCAGTACGCCAAGCGGGTCAAAGGAAGCCGTCTGTACGGGTGGTGGCGCTGATGTGCTCAAGCTCTTCCTGTGAGCATGTCCAAAGCCCGGTGGTAATTTGGCCAGCTGCTCGCTTTCCTCTTGCATTGGCTCCACAATTTCGTCGCCCAGCAGATCTTCGCTATCGATGTGGTGTACGCCCGCTCGATTGACGGCCACGGCATCTTGCAATGATGCCAAGAAGTCCGCCATGCCATTGAATTGCACTTCGATATCTCGCTCGTTTAAGCCGTACAGACGGACGGCTTCCGACAGGCACTTCTCAGCTTGCAATGCCTTCTCGAGACGAAGCCACGCATCCGCAGCCAGCATGTTCCAGAACGCGGCTTTGCGATGTCTGTCCTCGCCTTGAAGACCGCCGATCTTCCTTCTCTCGTCAAAACAGCTGCCTATACGCTCCATAAGTAGTACATGCCCTACCGGACCGACCAGCTTGTCATCGAGGATCCTGCTCGACCAATGTGCAGCTGCTTCTAAAGCATTGCCGCCACGCACCCTTAGCAGCTCCACACCAAGAAGAAGAGTTCTAAGAGCATTGTATGGTGCACTAGCTCGCGTCACGTAAGAATAGTAGGCTGCTTCCAGGTACTGGTCAATGCCTTCTATGCGGATCTTGTTAGTCGCTCCAGTGGCCAGCAGCAGACTGACGGCCGCCATCTCATTCGCACCCGCGTAGTGTCGCCATGCTTTGTCGTTCTTGAAGTCTTGACAGAGAATCTCGAACGTGCCATGCGCCAGCTTGAAGTCGCGAAGCATGATAGCATAATCTGCAAGCTTTCGCATGACTGCTTCTGGCGCGTCCGGTCGATAAAAGCCTTGTAGACTGTCGTAGTTGCTCCTAGGGGCACCAAGAGATGGTCCAGACGAGGCGCGAGCTCCAAACCCAGTGGTGAATCGTTTCGACAACGACATGAATCTGCCACTCAAGCCGCGCCGCCTCGATGCTACCTGGTCGTTCCACGTGGCGGATGCGCGTTCCATGGAAGGAATGATCGACTGTGTGACCATTTCCCGCACAAAGGCACGTACCGCTGTCGCGTCAGACTCGAAAATATATGGTGTAGGATCCTCTTCGTCGTCATTCGTCTCACGACGTACGATCTCCGACAGCTCTTCAGCCGCGGAAGTCCACTCGCAATGTTGCAGCTTGACACTGTCGTCGTCCGACAGTACACACTGTGTGCTGCGCAGTCGCAGAAGATGACAGTGTAAACCAAAGTGCCTCTTCATCTGGTCGTATAGTGCCATCGACTTCGTAATGTCATCGTAGTCTTCATCATGTATCAAGACATAGTAGCGTAAGTATTCGTTATGCACCCACAGCGGCAACCGGTGCTCGCCAGTGTTGGATGAGTCGTACAGGTTGCGCAGCTCCTCTATGGGCGATGCTGAGCGGGATGAGATCGCAATGACAGCAGCCACTGGGTGTGCGAATGTCTCAGAGGGCACCATGGGTAGGCCAGATAGCAGCCTTCGTATGTAGAGGTTGTAGAATGGCGAGATCGCGTTTGGATCTGCAAGGTCGCCATCCTTGGCCGAGATGTAGTCCTCCACGGGTCCAGAATGCTCTTCCGCGAATGTGAGATGTCTCTCTACCAGCTCTTCCACTTGCGGCACATCTCCGCCAGTTCTGAGTCTCGCCGGCTTGAATTCCAGCAGAGACGCTCGCTGTCTGCCTCCTGCCGAGTCTGTACTCCTCCGATCTGCCACACGAGGACTCTCCAGCCCATCCTTCACACCTGTAAATCGTACCGCGAAGTCGTCGTATGACCGACTGACTCCAGTACTGTCTCTTATCGTGACCTTGCCCGACACACGCTCACCAAACGGTCGCAGCAGGTCTAAGAGACCGCCATTAATCCCTTTGTGCCTGACCAGCTCGTCTGTGTCTTGCGAAGCGAGTACCGACACGTGTGGAGAGAATGCGCGCAGGACCACATCTCTTGTATGATTGTTCGCAAGCGACCCGGATGGCGCAGGCGACGGCGACCGCACTGCCGTCGTCCCGCTGGGTGAGAAGACGGAGCCATTCCTCGTCACCGTCGTTGGGGTCGTGTTCCCCGATGCGCTAGGTGATCGCGGGCCTGTGGGCAGTGCCGTCGTGGAGGAGAACAAGTTCGAGAGGGAGGCATTGGATCGGCGATATGGCAAACGTGAAATCGAGGACAGCGGCGACTTGCCAAATCGTCTCTTATGCACGGATATGGCTGGCTCGGAATCAGACTCGTGCGGCGACTGGGGAGGGTCATCCAGCGGTGGCATTAGCGGAGCCTTCGATTCGGCGAGAGGGCGTCGTCGGCGCTGGGATCGGGATCGGGATCATGAGCGGACGGTGGGAGTGGCTTGGTGGTATGAAACGTGGGTTTGCGGGCAGTGGTTCGTGCAATGCATGCCAAAGGAGGTGCTGCTAATGCTGCTGTCCTTCGGCGTCGAGTCCGCTGACACGACATCGTGCAGCTCCACCAAAAAGTGCCGAGACTCGTGCATACAAACACATTCGTCGGCATAACAACTCACAAGCAGTAAGAAACACCGAGTAGGCCTCACTGAATATTGCTTGGTGTTGAAGACTTATGCTACCGGGCTCAGCAGCTGTTACACGACCCATCTCGCACTCACCCAGTGCAGTGAATGCTTTCAACTCATCAAAAGTTGACTCACTTGGCCGGAAGATCCATCAAAAGAGCATCACTTCTTTGCTTACGACCTCGATTGGCGGTCACGACACTTCGATGCAGCGACACATCGTGCATGTCTCCGGGCCGATTAGTCACGACATCACCTGAAGGCTTGAAACGTCGCAGACTCGATAGCCCAGCGCCGCCGAGAAAGCGAGCGTTCTCCAACATGGCGCCCATGCTGATCCAAGAGGTCGAGGATGACACTCCTCAAAAGACCATCGACATGACTCCGGTAGAGGCCACCTTCAGAAGGCTGCTGCTTGATACTGCGAAATACATTCAGGAAAATCCTACATCAAGCAATGCTGAAAGCCAGGTGCCACTTCCTCCGGCATTACAGAAGGAGCCGCTGGTGCTGCGATTCACGGGAGGATGGGTGCGCGACAAGTTGCTCGGTGTGCAGAGCCACGACATCGATGTGGCGATCAACAAGATGACTGGCTTCCAATTTGCCCTCAGGATGAAGGAGTATCTAGAGCTGCCTGGGAATCTCGAGACGTATGGCCTCGAGTCAATCGCTGCAAACGAAAAGCAGAGCGCGAAGGCTGGATCCACAGACAAGTCCAAGACTGTCGGTGGCCTGCACAAGATCGAAGCGAATCCGGAGAAGTCCAAGCATCTGGAGACCACTACTGTCAAGATTCTCGGAATGGACATTGACTTTGTTAACTTGCGTAAGGAAACGTACTCTGATGACAGTCGCAACCCTCAAATGGAGTTCGGCACTCCTGAAGAGGACGCTCTGCGTCGAGATGCCACAGTCAACGCCATGTTCTACAACATCAACACGGAAGAGATCGAGGACTTCACAGGCCAAGGCCATGGTGACATGCAGGGCAAGATCATCAGAACGCCCCTTGAGCCATATCAGACGTTCAAGGATGACCCACTACGTGTATTGAGACTCATTCGCTTTGCCAGCCGACTGGGCTACACCATCGATCAAGATGCGCTAGCGGCGATGAGAAATGCCGACATCAAGGACGCACTACGGAGGAAGATCAGCAGAGAACGTGTTGGGGTCGAGATGGAAAAGTCGCTGCAAGGCCCGAATCCTCACGAAGCACTTCGACTGGTCTTTGCGCTTGATTTGTACGACACGATCTTCTCCGATCCAGCCGTGGCGAACAGCGATCACTACTCGCCAGATACCGAAGGCTGGAAGGTGCTCGTCGATACAGTGGAGAACCTCACTTCCGACGTCGGCATCCAAGACAACTTGATTCGCGACAAGGACGAACAGTATCTCGCCTGGACATTGGCGTCTCTTGTGCCATACCGTGATGCCCCTGAACCGATGTCGCCAGAGCCAAATCGTAAAGCGCCGCCTGCAATTCCTGTCAATGTCGCACGTGAAGGTATCAAAGCGCCGAACAAGATCTGCGATGTGGTTGGTGCTTCTTTGCGAAATCAGAATGAGATTTCAAATCTGGTTGACAGACTCCATGAGAAGAAGCGCAGACCAGACAAGAACGTCGAGGGAGAAGATCCTGCCGCCAGAGATGTCCTAGGAATGGCGATACGGAGATGGGGCGCGAGCTGGCGCAGTCAGGTGGTGTATGCACTGTTGGTCGATGTGGCGAATAGTCGCGACCAGGTCGAAGGTAAGTCCAGTGATCGGGAGGATGTGGATCGTGACTGACATCTACTAGCAATCAAACGCAAGTATGCCACCTTCATCGAACACGTCCGTAGCCTCGAGATCCTCGACGTATGCACATTGAGGCCTCTCCTCGACGGGAAGCAACTCGCCAAAGCCATCGGTACGCCACCAGGACCATGGATGAAGGACGCCCTGGATGTTGTCATGGCATGGCAACTCCGCAACCCCGGCATCACCGATCCGGCGCAAGCCATAGAGGAGGTCAAGAACCACGAAGGGAACGGTGAGCTTACCGCCGATCTGATACGACACTTCCTGAAGCTGACGATCCGTCCTCTGTTCATCAAGGCCAGTTCATCTAGTGTCACAGAGCAAGGCCGTAAAGTCGCCACACCAGCGCTGCCGAAGAAGATGACGATGGAGTCGATGGATGACGCTACGAAGCGACCTTGGAAAGCCTCGAAGGATGCATATGTCTTAGATATACTACGTTGGGTCGTGCGTAGTCTGGATAAGAAAAGCATCGAGGAAATGTGGCCTCTCGTCGTGCCACCGATCCTAGCCCTCCTCGACGACTGGGAGACCAAGTACAAAACCATTGGCACAGAACTCCTCCACCGACTCGTATTCATCACACCACCGTCTCTCCTCACCCGTACCGGTCTCGGCGAAGTCTTCGAAGAAGCTCTAATGCCTTGCTTAACATACCTACCCGACCTCACCCCAGAACCCGATGCCATGGAAATCCTCACAGCAACATACCCATGCCTCCTCACCTTAGCCGAAGATCGCTTTCCTCCCGAACCTTCTCAGCCTCTCAACACGAGTTACCACAATCACGTCAAATTCCTCGACTCAGTAGTCCGTAAAGGCATCATATACGGCTACACCCACTGCTCCAACCACCCCAAGATCGTCGCACTCCTCTTCGAACAACTCGCAACGTACCTGGCCGCCCTCGGAATCGACTGTGTGAAGCATATCAAATACATTCTCCCCATGATGACCGAGACTCTCAGTCACCGTTTAGGACCTTCTGATCTGAAGATGCTAGGAAGCGCAGTGGGGGCCATGCAGGCGCTAATCAGAAACGCGTGGCCAAGGATGGTGGTACATCGTGGAGAAGTGTTGAAGGGGTTATGTCTTTGTTGGCTTAATCTGGCTGATCAAGAGAACGATCGCGAGGAGGTGCAGGCATTGAGGACGAAACTTCAAAAGACAGTTGAGATTTTGACGGCAGCGATCGAGAAAGAGTGCGATTTCAAATCCGACCTCGCAGCGCTAGTGAAGGCGGATGAGAGATTAGTCGATCTCTTCGTGGAAGTGTCAAGATAAGTAGTCACTCATGTCAAAAAGCCCTTATCTGTTTTCAGTACGACGAGACTCGAATACGAAGTGCAGAAAACAAGACGGCAACCATGGTGGGAAGAAGAAAGGCCTCGTTATACCACTGCGCGGAAAGTGCGGACTAGATCACCGGACGATGTAGGACACGAACCTTCCAGTCAGTTGCCGAAGACCGAAGACAATCTAGAAAGGAACCTCAGGGTGAGCTTTGCTAGTGGTGAGGGTATGGGCGGGTTGGCAGGGCGGTAGCCCAAATGCTTGCCGCCATTGCGTTGCGGACGTCTCAATGTATGTATCTCTGTCGGTGCAGAGGACTCGTCACCCAGGCGGCATGGCCATAGCAAACACCCTACTCCCATCACTCCATCGATCCAAAACATCAAATGCTTGCAAATTACTCACACTACACTCCCCTCCGTTCTCCCCACACCCCAGCTCTGCTTCGAGTTCTACTCCAAAGTCTGGATTCATCATCCGGATCGTGTCGGCGACTTCGTGGCATGACTGAGAATTCCTAGGGGCGTAGTCCTCTGCCGTGCCTGGATCTGATTGCGTGCCGTAAGGTTGCTGCTGCTCCCCGAAAATTCGGTTCATTCCCGTCGTGTGAGTTCTGCTTCGGTCGGACCAGCGGTTCAGAGTTTCGAAGGCAGGGGGTTCTGAACATTCCTCCTGCTGTGGTGCTATAGATCTTTGAGCTGGAGATCTCGGTTTAAGGATAGGTTGTCGCTGATGACCGAGGACTTGATTCATACTCGTGGCATGCATTCTATTTCCATCAGACCAGCGGTCCAGGGCTTCGAACGCCGGGGAGTCAAGTTGCGGTGGAGATGCCGAGGATGCGATATATGGACCAGTAGATGCAGGCCTCGATTGTGGTCCCTGCTCGCAGGAAACCGCTCCGCCTCCACAAAGCCTTCTGTGACTCAACATCCCCTCCAACTTCTTCGCGACATTAGCTGTCTGGCTCGAGCGATCAATATCGGCATCACTGAACCCAAGAGATTTGAGCATCGCTCGCAGTCTCTTGTTATCGGCCAGGACTAATCGTGCCGCCGTTTGGATTTCTGCATTCGCTTCCACGCCGATTCTTTCGCAATTCTGGTATTTCGATTCCAGTTCTGAGAGATATTCTTTCCGGCGAGCACGGGATCTTCTTTGATTTTCTCTTACGCGTGCGAGGTTGGCATTCTTCTGCTGGAATGTCAGTATTGGGGTGCCTACATTTGCTTTTGATGGAAAGGGAACGGACTGCAGAATCAGAATCAGCCATCCTGGCGATTGCTTCTGCTGCCGCCGTAACCCCTAAAGAAGATAAAAACAGTAGAAACTCCTCCCTATCCCTAGTTCCAGTCAATTTTCATTCTCGAGACCAAGACGTCAAGAACAAGAAAGCACACGCCAAGGGATACAGCAGAAGGTGAAGTCGTTATAGTCGACCCTCAGCGGAACTCTCGGCTAGAAGGATCGACGTCTGCTCGCCACACAAGGCAGGTGGTTTGCACACCGCGGTGCTTCAAATATATCTCGGCTTCGACTTCGGTATCTGCTTACATGTCCTCAAATGCGTTCAATCAATGCATCTCCGGCCAGTGGCGCTGCGATCTACACTGCGTGCTGACACGATTCGGCGCCCTCGTGGTCGCCCTCTCCGTGGCGTTATGCAGCCGTGAGCTAGCTTGACGATGGTTGGAAGCCAATCAGAGTAATACATCAGATCCATGAGACTCCATTTGCACATCATAATGAATCGCGTGTGATCCCGGTATCTCTATACATCTGCACGTTCCAATTGCATTCTCGCTCGGAGAACAGCCACCAGCCCGCGCCAAAGTCAGGTCGTAAGTCCGCATGTCCCATCATCTGTACCATTCGTCTTCATTATATGCAGTCGCCGACATGTTGTACGCATTCATACTGTTCAACCAATTCGCCATGCCTGTACCGTCCGCAGCAGCGCTCACGTTAGGTGCAAAGATGCCACTGCTGTTTGTTGCTATGGACATTGCACCGTTCTGCATACCCAGTGGTACACTGACACCCGCCACTGCATCCGCGGTGACCGGGACTTGCATTACGGTATTGCTAGCCACTGGACTGGTCCAGGTGTTGGGATCCATGCTAATGGAGTCCCAGTTCTCGAAGCCTGTAGCTAGTTGTGCTTGGTCCCGGTATGCCCAGTCAGAGCTGTCGCGGATCAGTTGCTCAACTCCGCCGAACATGTCGCTTGGACTGCCGCCGGCACGTGTGTGAGTACTGTCTCCACTCTGCCACCGACGGGAAGCCGCGGTTGTAGTCGTCGCCGATGGGTATTGTTGTGGTTGCATGCCGCTGGCGTCTTGTGGAGGGGGTTTGTAGTTGGTGCTGTGACTGGTCGCTGCAGCGCTTGTGCTACTGGCCGGCAGTGCTGGCTTTGGCATCGCAGCGGTGCCGAAGTAGATTCCAGCTTGCTGGCTGGTAGAAGAGCTCTGCCACTGCTGTGGTTGCATTGGCGTTGGGTTCATTGGATACGATGGACGTCTTTGAGCTGACGGCGATGAGACCTCCGCGATATACGAGCCAAACTTCGAATCAGTCCTTGCAAGCACTGAAGAGACCTCTTCAGGCAGCTCCACCTTCCACTTGCTGGCAAGTACGCTGAGAATGGCCAGGGTCCTGCGAGCACAGAGCCAACCTTCGGCGATCTCCTCAAGGTGTTTCACGCCATGGACGATGTCGCGCTTCGCATTCTTCTCTGGCAAGTTGAGTAAGTGTATTGTACATGCCGAGTGGGTGATGTAAACGGCAATGTTGGGTATCTGCCGCAGGCCATGCGATCGTTTGTACAGTCGCATGAGTTTCGAGATCATGGCGGCAGCTTGTGTACAAAGCTTGCGCGGGCTCACATTCGGTGGTAAGGGCGAAGTTGCTTGTGTGTATTTCAGGAACGGCCTGAACAGGTGTATGAAGAGCAATTGAAAGAACATACTGGTCGATTGTCAGCTCAAGCTTGATCATTCCCAAGTAGAGCACTCACTGCATAACGAGTACGGCGGCAAGGCCGCCTTCTTTGGGCTCAAACTCCTTAGGCAGTTCACGTCGCCACGCTTCCAGACGTGTGTGGATATCAGACAGCTTCTTGAGCTCTGCCGCCTTGCCCTTGGTCTTCTCCATATCTGACGGATTGTAGAAGTACTTCATGAGATCATTACTGATCTCGCAAAGCTTCGTGATCTGTAACGCTACCGCGCGGGTCCTTGCCGGCTGTGCATGCGCAGATGTAAAGCCAGAGTCAGTGTATGGAGCCCACTGCGCAGCTTCCTCATTAGGATAGACGTCGTACTTCGTCGCAGTAACCAGAGATGACGGCAGCTGAGGTAGTCGTCCCATATAGTTAGACCAGCACTTATCGAACAGGTAGCATCCCCAGAATGTAATCTTTCGCACATCGTCTTCATTCTCATCTCCACTGACATACTTGTTGGATGTGAGCTGGCTGGAGTCGAGATTGAGACCTAAGCAGAAGGGCGTTAGCCATACTCGAACACCACGTGGCAATATCTCAGCGACTGCTGCTGAGCTGGAGATACAGCGCGCATGTCTGCGACAGACTGTACTTCTGTGCTTTGCTTCAACTTACCCATGTCCAGACCCATCCGGAAGGACATCCCGCTATAAACCCAACCCTTGGCTTCTCTGCCACATCCTGCTTCCCGTACAGACATCAAAGCCATCGCCTGAACCGTGGTCAAGTGCGGTTTTTCGTGTTCGTCGTTCTCCATGATGAGGCGTTTCGCTTCGCGGAAGAAATGATCTCCGGCAGTGCTTGAATCTTCGGGATTCTCTCGTGCGCCTGCATGTGACGTGAAGTGACAGCCGAGAGCGAGCATAGCATTGACTAAAAGGGGAGTGCAGTAGTGGGTCTTTCTCCGAGTATGAGGAGGCGGAAGGCCAAGTGAGAAGTCGCGATAGAAAAGTTCCTTGGAGAGGGTGGTAAAGAAGCTGTAGTGCCAGGTAAAATACATGTTGAGAAGATGGAGAACAAGCTCGGGGTCGTTTGTGATGTTGGTCCACGAAGTGATTGGACTCTCTTGTTGAAGATAGTCGTCGGTATTCGCATAGTCGATGGCTTCCTCTGGCGCAAGATGGATCAGATTGGATGTGCCTCCGATGTAACGCACGGAACCGTCGTCCATGCGTAAGTCTCCCATCTTGCCGTACAGAGTCCTTTCGAACGTCGACATTGGGACTTCTGGCTCATCGTATGAAGGTGATGGCTCCTCATCCTCGTTGTCCTGTTCCTCTCCAGTCTCTTTCGCTATGATTCTGTCTGCCACAGCATCGAGGCTTTCGCAAGTTCTGATCTCTCGTATGAGCGCCGGCACCTCGTCCTCGCCATAGTTTAGGATGGCCTGAACCAGGGTTTGTAGGGTCGAGCTGCGCGTCTTGAGGTTGTCGAGGTCGTTCTTGTAGACGCCCTTTCGTCTGTGGTCAGAGGTGGGATCGTACAAGCACGCTGTCCTGTATCTACTCAGGTGTGTTAGCCTATGCGTCTCAGGAAATGGGAACAGAAGCCATAGGTATTCTGAGAGTGTCTCAGATGCGGCACTGTGGCTACTGCACCTGACCTTACACTTGGCTACACGCAGCGCAGGCAGGCGTGTTACCGTCACACTTGCTCTTGCGTTTCCTGTAATACACCGGGGCGTGTCAGCGGCTGCGTCGGGTCGAGAGTACGTAACGCGAGCGCGTGTACTAGCACGAGATGCCGGGGTACGTATCGGTTGCGCTTGTCGATCAAAGTGTGTCGACTCCTGCGGCTCTACAGAGTGACGAGCGTTCTTGCTTACCGACATGCTATACACGCCGTGGAAACGCAACGCCGCTTCGAATTGTCCTCGTCCTCCGTCAAGTTCTTCCTCCTGCTGCGCTGTTTCGGCTTCTGTGCGGCGGAGGTTGTGGCAGCGCTCGCGTTCGTGCTCGCAGACGTATGGGTGGGGATGCCGTTCGGTGAGGCGTTGGCGAAGGAATGTTTGACGTCTGCAGGTACGTTTCCGGCCGTGGCAGTGTCCATGGCCACCCGTACGACGCATCAATCACTTTAGCCCTATGTAATCAGGCAGTTCTCAGAGCATTTTCCCGTCCCTCCTCGGAGATGTTTAATCTGGAGGCTGACGGCCCAGACCGACCGATACTTCCAGGCAGCTTCCACTTGACAGATCCGCTGTCCCGACAGCATCCAACTGCTGCGACCGGCGTGCAGGAGACAGAGTGAAGTGAATGAGGTGAATAGAGCTCATGTCGTCCATGCTGACAAAGTGATGTCCTTCAAGCTTACACGGCTGCCATCGTCAGCCTAGGTGCCACAGGCGCCTGCAGCGGTGAAGACGAAGAAGGATTGGTTGGGACTGGCTCCGTCAGTACCAATCGATATCTGCTCTGATAAGCAGGAGGCACCTGATGGGCTCTGCATACAGCACACACAACCGACGACCATTGTACTACGGAGGATAGCGAGCTAAAGGAAGATGCCGTTGCATTCCACGTCGCATCTCGCGCTTTAAGACCCTACTACTGCGTAGAAAGACCGCGTCTAGGGTCTATACTAGCGAATAACGTTTACGAGAGCTACCAAGATTCTTAGATCTTTTAGTAGTAATTTAAATAATAGTCTACTACTAACTACTATTCTTTTTCTTAGTATTCTCTTATTTCTCTATATTATTATAGTAGTCTACTACTATAGTTATTAGTAGTACTAAGATTCTCTCTACTATTAAGTTTAACTAGAATAGTAAAGTTATATAATAATTCTATAAGTAATTATAATAACGTACTTTATTACTAAGTAAGCTATATTACTAA
>MWSO01000331.1:0-57011 GCA_002116355.1 Dothistroma pini CBS 116487
GAACAGCCTACGAGCGGACGTGATTTCGAGATTTTGGTTATATCCGATGTGTATGTCTGGAGCTCCCTAGTGGAGAAGCGAGGTTCGCACAGTGAACACAGCGTCGACGCGCGGCGCGCAAAGCTTCGGCAACCATACTCTTTCTCTAGCCTGGCACGCCTGGGCAGTCCATCGTTGACAATGTCTATGTACCATGGCCGTGGTTCTAGTCGGGACTGCCTCAATGGCGCGTTGTGCAGTGTCAAAGATGCGTACTTTGCCGCGCCAAGTCCATGAAGTGAAGAAGAGCAATGACGAGGCAAGGTGAATGCAGTTGATCATCAGAGGCTTAGCGAGGACGGGCATCCTCTCGAATTGTGTATTGGACCTCTTCATCGCCGCTTCGTCTATCGCATGACCAAATCTGGTACGACACGAGAAGCGTGTATTCGTCTTTAAGACCTTCGGACCCTACGGTTGCACGACCTCAGACACATCTGCAAAGCCTTAAGCACCTTGTTACTGTCATATTCCTGCACCAGAGTATTACTAGCTGGGCAAATAGTTTCCATTTCACTGGCCGGCGTCGAGAAGTACTGTCCACTGTTACTCGTCCGTCTCGTAAGCTTCTCAGTCAGACCCAGTTCAACATGCATGGCTATGCTCGCGCCACGCTGTAAGCGGAGGGCATGAGGAATGGCCAGAGATCTCCACCTGGTAGGATACCGCTTCAATTGGGCTCTCAGCATCTTTTACATTATCTACCTCTTGGTGGAAGTACCCAGCAACATCCTCCTGAAGAAGGTCGGACCACGCTATTACATTCCCTCGCTGGTCACTGGCTTTCGATTCGTGAGTATGTGCACGTCGTACGTGCACAACTTCAATCAGCTATGTGTCGCCAGAGCGTTCCTGGGAATCTTCGAGGGATGAACCATGCCACATATTGCGTTCTTCTTGTCAAGCTTCTAAAATTGTAAGGAGCTCTACTTCCGTATTGGCATCTACGTCAGCGCAGCCTCAACGGCTAGAATATTTGGAGGTCTTTCGGCTGCTGGATTGTCGCGCGTCCCCGATAGCCCAATATCCTCATCGTCTCACCCCAACGGCACTCCTCCAAACACCTCCTTCAACGTTTCCTTCTCCTCCCACTGCTTAGTCCTCGTCGTGTGGTGGCAAAGCTTTTGCAGCAAGGCGTGATACTTGCTGGCGGTCTGTACAAGGACCTCCTTACGAGTTGTACCCGTTTTGGACACATGGGCGTTTGCGTTACTGATCAAGAGCGTGGCGACATCAATCGAGGGATCGCGGCTCTCAAAAGAAGTGCTCTTCGAGGCGATACGCGAGAAGGTACAGGCACGTTGACTGGATGGGAAACGAGCGGATCGTGTAAGAAAGCATTTTGCAGTCGTCTTGACTCGCTCTCCACATACCTTTGCAGACCTGAGGATGGTTGAACAACTCCGGGGAAAGGCTACAGTGGGTCGATGATTGCTGTCAAATGCAGCGATTTCAGACTTGCAGCCAATGAAGCCCTTGTCCGAAGGCCAAAAGCTACCGGAGACTATTTTTACATGACATCTCAGTCGGGTGGGCATATAGCTTGTGCTTAGTAAGTAGCGTCACGGTATTCGTGATATTGCTCAATAGATGCTCGCCTCGGTCGTGGAGGATGACATTCACCTTTGAGGGCGATACCTTACCAATAGGACTTGCCGTGTCAATAGACACAATCAACAATCGAGAATCCAACTCCAACGCCAAGTCCAACCATCAATTCAATGCCTCGAATGTCCAGGTCCAGAATGGCCATCTCGAGCTCACCGTCTCCGGCGGTCAAACCACAAGCCCAATCCAATTAGCAGAAGTGTCCATCGACTTTGAAGTGATGTATGCCAGTGCGTCAACATACGCAATCCTCGCTGCTGAGGCTGGTGTTTGTAATGGTCTGTTGTCCGACATAGTCCTTGGCAATAGTCTTGTGCTGATCGCATACCTCAGGCATGTTCTTCTACCACTCCGGCGATCAAGAGATTCGCTATCGAATGCATCAGTGATGCCAATTCTACGTCAAACCGGAAAATCAACAATGGTACTCGTGTCATGCAGTACACCAATCAAAGCCCTCACGGTACTGCCGACTCGTCCAAGGTCACTGGTATGGCGGCTAGCAACGCTACAGAGGCGATCCGTGAATATCGCATCGACTGGGTGAATGGTGCCAGTAGCTTCTTCCTGGACGGTGTCTTCCAGTATTAGCTGAACACCAAAGTCCCCATGACAGCGATCAATCGGATCTGGAATGACTGGGCGTAAGCAAACGGCTTCAAAGACACTATTGGGAAGAGCTGACAGGTCGCAATTATGGGCATGCGTCGTTCACCGTTGGTCGGCCTGCTTGCGATGCCGTATTTCGCATCCAGAAAATAGTGATGCACTACAATACCACTGCCGACGATCAGCAGTCAGGCACACCTTCCGCCGGCAACGGCACAACGTCTGGTAGCCCTCCTGGTACTTGGCCAACGATTGCCGGACCGACTGTCATCCTCGCGGCCTTCATTTCACTCGCAATGTTGTATCTGCTGCTCTGACGGAGTTGATCAGGCAACGACCAGTGCTGGAGCTTACACGTATGCCTTGATAGTGCCGAAGCAGATGGGCAGCTGGTGCAATCATCTGTATACAAATCAGCACTTCAAGCGCCATTACGCCATCAGCGTCAGGTGCTGTTGTGTTCTTCCAAAATGCGTTCTCACGAGTTGACGTGTAGTTCTTAATATCGAGAAAGTGATCTGCTCCGCCCGGATGCTCGGCATCTCGCGGAGATTCACTTCCGCCCGCGCTTGGACCAAGCACGAGCCAAATTTTTGCAAAGAGAAAAGGGAACTCCGCAAAACAAAAACATACAACACAGGGGATTCCCACGTGGTCACCCACCGTAGTACTAGTCCTGCGGTCAAGTGCTTATATATGGGAGAGCGGACGGGATCCCTAGCTTTCACTTGCCTGTGGTCGTATGTGTCGAGATCAAGAGATCTTTGATTTATATCCGCTTGGTACCTAGCAGCGACTTGAAGAGCCTTGCATCGAAACGTGAGGCTCGCCCGCGATGCTGACGATGATATAGATAGGATGCAAGTAGTGTTCATCGATCGATCGCATAGTTCTTTCTCGATTCCACTGTCCGAGGTCGAGCTACGTCAAGGGATTGCCTGCGTGCTTTTGACGAATGTTGAAACGAAGCGCGACAGTTGCGCATCCGTGTTGCGACGAAAGCCTGAACAGACGGCAATATGTGTAGTCCAGATTTTGCATCGAGCGTTGAACTGCCTCCGGCCATGTCGGACTGCGTCCAATAGCTCAAAGCCGGCGCCGGCCACGTATTGGTAGGTCGGACTCCTTACGTTTCCTGGCGAGTGCTGTCTTAACATCGTGCATGTTGGCGATTGGTCTGTAAGCCATCGGTGCCGCTTCGTGCCAATCAGAGTGGTCGCATAACGACGGAGCCGCCGCATGGACCGTGTCCGTCATAGAGCGTCGACGAGCTACGTATTGTGATACGACACACAATTTCGAGAAGGATTCTCCTGTTAGATGAGAAGTGTCACCATGAGAAGTCCGGAAAGTGACGCAGCTGCCGTCTTGAGGTTCACACCGCAGAGAAGCTTGCCAAGCAGGGTCTGGAATGAGATCCCGCGTCCGTAACTACATGCCTACTGCTGTACATCAATATCAACATCAGGCGTTTTTTCCACTCAGCCTGGTGAGGCCACACCGGCTCCGCTGTACAACTCGAGTTGATCTGCTCGTAGGGATCCACATTGTGAAAGCGAGTGCTCTCGAAAGATCTATCATGGCCGGACCGGCAACAACAACCTTCCTGACGCTGCCGCCAGAGCTGCGAGAGCGAGTGTACGAATACATTGCGCTCTCCCACAACATCCGTCGCGTCCACATCGTGAGAGGCTGTTCTGAAAGCATCGAAGCATGCAAGATCTCCACGTCAGCCATAGCGGCCACATGCCGCCTAATCCACAACGAATATCAAGACACTGCGAGAAAGAATACGACTGGCCTTGGATTCACAGCCGTGGACGTGAACTTTGATGATGTGATGACTTACTTCCGCATTCATGTAGACTACAAGTATCTCAGCGTCCTGCAGCAAAACAAAGCCAAGCTCTACGTCAATATAGTCATTCCTGATCGCACCTACCGGAGCTTCAAGCCTGACCTGCAAGCATTTTGCACATGGGCCCTCTTCCTCATCGATATGAAGCTGGAAGCGGTTTATGGAGGCGAGCCAAATACCTGGATGTCCATCCACGAGACATTACAACCAGATTTCGCGGAAGGATGCATGAAAGAGATTCATAGCTCCGAGGCTATTTGCGAGAACATCCAAGAGATTCGACGGATTGCTGAGGCATTTGATGGTGCAAGGTGGCGTGCTTACCCAAAGTTCCAGAAGGAGCTGCAAGTGAGGAGGCATGCTGAGTGGGACCGAAGAGAGGCGGAAGCGGAGCGGTGGGGAGAAGGTTAAGGTCTTGAAGAATGATGAGAGGAGAGATGGAGAAATTGCATGTAAAGCGAGAGACTGGAGTCTTCGACTTCGCGGATATATCAAGCATACAACTTGGCGATTCTGACTGACCATAAGTCTTGTCGGCCCAATCCCATGTCGCCGCTCAGCTGGAATCCATCTTATTAACCCGTCCAATGCCTTCGACCAACTTCCGCA
This sequence comes from Dothistroma pini CBS 116487, assembly GCA_002116355.1. Lineage (NCBI taxonomy): Eukaryota > Fungi > Ascomycota > Dothideomycetes > Mycosphaerellales > Mycosphaerellaceae > Dothistroma > Dothistroma pini. Next base: position 4,724 of record MWSO01000331.1, read on the forward strand.
TCTTCCGCTGAAGGCATACAAGTTCCCACAATATCAACTTCTACCTACGATGCCCATCTCGACACGGCGGCGAAGCGTACCCACCATCTGATTTTCAATCAATGTCCACCACGACTAACCTTTTCATAAAGAGAAAAGGTGGAATACATGCATCACTCACCACTACTACACTTTCCCGAGAGGCTTGCGACTCCACAGATCCAATATTTGAAGCCGTTGTCGCAGTCCTATGGCCCAACCCGTAAGTCGTGAGTCGTGAGTCGTAATGGTTTCAAAGAGGTCTTGCCGTGGCAATATTACAGCCGAGAGCCGTCCCAGCGAAGGGGTAGATGAGCGAGAGTGTAGCGATGAAGAGGCCGCCGAAGGTGCGCATCGTGTGCGTATTCTTACTTCACCGTCGTGAGTATTGGCTGGGAAACCGGGAGCTATTACTAGCGAACAAATAGGACAGAGAGCAAGGAGGTTATGTAGTACGCAGCCTCCAAGCCTTTCAAAGACTGGACATCCCCACCCTGACATCGCAGAGGCCATATCCCTTCCCTTCACAGGCTTCCGAGCTCATGCGGAAACCTCCCTTATGCTGGCCCTTACTCTGCAGGCCACACGACCCACGAATAAGGAACGCTCACATTGGTCGCGTATCTAAAGACGCCAAGGACCTCTTCGATTGGTTTCCTGTATAGAGGCGGCAGTTACGGACTCTCCAAGTTACGCCTAGAAATCCACACAGCTGTAGGCCCACATTAGGGCGTGCAAAGATTGTAAAGCTTGAAAGGTGTACACTAACTGCTTTCGAGCTCTGGAGCCCCAGTCGGCATGATTTCGTCTCAAGATGGGCGACTGGCCAGCTGAAGGACATTGTGTATATTTGGCAATGGCCGTCCTGTTCCCGCGCGCCAGATCAATGCGACGAAGGTGTACGCCGCACGCCGACGTCAAACAGTGGAGTATACAGACGATCAAGACACACGGCTCTTACCGCAACCAACGATCTTGCGGCTCACAGACTCGCCCGTTGAGATCCGGAGTAAAGATCGGGGATCACTGATCCCATCATGCCGTCAAGGCGATGATGTGCCGCGCGCGAGGTAAGAGAGCAGTGGAGAGAGGGGAAAAGACCTCCCGGTCCTGATGTTTTGTCGCTACAGGACGGTAGCTGCATAAGGTAGAACTAGCATCAAGTTTCCTCGAGCCTCGCTCGCCCGAGTCAGGTCACGGCATTGTGAGCTTCACGTCCATCGGTCATGCCCATATCGATTCCAACGCAACTCTACCTCTTTGCAGCCCGATACCCCTCTTTCTCCACCACGCCATTCAAATAACTCAGCAAGATCCCCTTGGTCGCCTCTGCAGGCGTCGCACTACCCGGCGTCTGCTGTCCGATGGTCGTGCCATTGCTTGTGACAGAGTGCATGCTCCCCAACCATGATCGTGGCCCAGGGGCTGTAAGCTTCGCCGAAGGCTCTTTTGAAAGTGGAGTTCCGAGTGTAAAAGGCGAGACTGGTGTACCAGGACTCTGTGTGCTGCCGGATGAGCCAGGTTTGTTGAACATGCTGAGCAGCAGCTGTTGCTGGCCACCATTTGCGGGGTGGCCTTGCTGCGACTGTGAGGGCCTTACATCTGGTCGTAGCTGTGGCGTTGGAGGTGGCTCTGGGGTCTTGACGGGGGTTATAGATGATGTAGCCTTGCTGTTGAAGAGTTCCAGAAGCTGGTCTTTCTTGGAGGCGCTCGAATGGGGCTGGGCGGGTGCTGGCACGCTAGGTTGAGCTGAAGGACTTGTAACCGAAGCAGGCGCTGCAGCAGATGGTGCTTTGTTGAACAACGACAATAGGTGATTCTTCTTGCCCTCACTGGGAGGTAGCGGTGGAGTCTCCTCAGCTGCGAGCTCTACGGCCAATCCGTCTCCAGGGCGTCGCAGTACTTGCGTTTGGATATTGATGCCTGCTGATTCGTTCCGGAGTGGACCTTGGGGAACCGGAGACCTCGACGAGCTTGGGCGCTGCAGGATACTAAACTGCGGCGTCGGCTGTGTGGTCTGTGGAGGCTGTACTTGCTGTACAGGTGATGGGAAATTGTGCTTGGTCTTTGCCTTTGACGAAGCTTTGGGTATGTCTTGCTTGCGAGTCTGTGATGATGCTCGTACAGACTGCTTTGGCTTGGCAGGGTCGTAAAGGTTGCCGCGCGACTTTGGCCGCTCGACAGCCACATCGGGCGGTATCGATGCCAACGTTGACGACTCCTTTGGAATTTCGACCTCGACAAATTGGTCAACCTGCTTGTCTGCGCCAGCAGTTGGCGTGACATGCTGCAGTGACTTGGATTTGGTTCTTGCTGGCAGTGTCCTCGTAATTCCGTTCAAGGTTGCCTTCTTCCCTGAAATTCTTGGCTTAACCGTCACGTCCGACACTGCGGGTGACGCTGGGGTGGCAGGCGCGTCATCTGCAGCTGGCTTAGGCGAGCTTTGTTCGCCAGGTCTACGGAAGAGATCCAGCAGCGCTGACGCCTGCTGGCTGCTGTGCCTCTGCTGATTCGAGCCTGAACCTGATGATCTACCTTGTTGAGGTTTGCGACCGTTCTTGAACGCATCCAGCAGATTTTGGGTGTGCGCAGGCAGGTTTGGTTGCGGAAGTTTGGAGGCTTCTGGCATCGAGGGATCGCTGCCGATGGGTTTCCCGGAGCTCAGCGGTCTCTGCCCAGCGAAGGAATGCATCGGACTTGCAAGATGCGGGCGTTGCAGTCGCATTGACCTGTTTTCTGCTTCAAAGGGCTGGGTTGCCCAGTTGTGATTCCTGACGTCGCCCACACTCGGACCAAAGCCTCGATTGTACTGCGACTGCGGCTGATGCATAGAAGGCTGCATCGGCTCGAACTGAGGTGTGCGTTGAGCTTTGTGAGGGACGTCGTTGGGCATGCTTCCTTGGCGCTGCTGCGTTGGAAACATCATCTGCTGAGCGTGTAGTGGCAGATGCGAGATGTCTAGTTGCTGTTGATGCTGCGGATGCTGATGGAACGCCTGATTTGGCACGGAGTAGTTTCGCTGTGGTTGCTGAAGTCGCTGTGGTGAATATGCGAAGTGTGGCATCTGCGGGAACGATGGCTCACGAGGATGATGTGGTTGCGGTGTTTCAGGTTCATGCTGAGGAATCGACGGAACGATTTGCCCCAATGGGGTATGTGGAAGTGATCCCGAGATTGGCATCAATGGTTGGCTCCCCTTGAGCATGGCGAGCAGGTTGTTTGTCTGAGCATTGCTGTAAGCAGCATGTTCGGGTTCGTTCTGCCGTGCAGATGGAGGCGCATGACCGACAGATGGACCACCAATCGATAGTAGCTTCTTAAGCTCTTCCGATGACCTGTCCACTACCGGTAAACCGCTATCCGTCGCAAATTCCGGCTCGGTCTCTCCTTCATCTTCCGTAATGCCCGCTTGTAGAGCATTTTTCGTTACAGACAGACTCCTGCCATGTTGCGCCTGCGCAGCACCACCTTCCGTCCGCCTCTGCTGGCCAATCCACTTCTTCAATTGTCCCAAAAATGGCGCCACCATGTAGAACTTGGTGGTCTGAGCCTCGCCCTGCCCAACACCAGCAAACCCTCCCTTTTGCTTTTTGAAGCCTGGGAGATCCTTCACATTGTACCACTGAATACCACTAATCTCCTTCCTCGTCCTCGGCTCAAAATGTGTATCCATGCTCACGCCCCGGAAGACGAATAGCTTCATGTGCTGTTCCTTCATAGTGACATCAATGGACTTCACCCGTCCGTCTTTCTGTCGATTCTCGTCCGCCAGAGTCGTCGCGTCGAAGCCAGTCTCCTCGTAGACCTCTCGAATAGCACAATCCAAATCATCCTCATCTTTATTGATCTTGCCTCGTGGAAACGACCAGCTCGCTCCCTTCTTCCAGCCTCTCACCAGCAACACTTTGTCCATGTTGTCGTTCATCAAGATAGCTCCGCGCACCGGTACACGCGTCTTGTACTCCAAGAACTCCTCATAAGCCCTGACGTGCTGCTCTGTCTGAAAGCCGCTCAGCAACGGGCAATGCTGGAACAGTGTCAAGAGAAAGGCGCGCATGTTCAAACTCGGCAGGGAGGGGTTCAGTGGGCGAATGAAGTCTTCGTAGTACCACTGTGCTTCCTCTACTTGGAAGCATAGTCGCGGCACGCTCGAAAGCTCAGCGGGCGGCAGATTGAGTAGGAAGCGAACGGTGAGGTCGTCGAGCCAGTCAGTCAGTGTCATCTGCTGCTGGATGGCGGTGATGTTTGTGTCCAGCGCCGGGTTGGCCATGCTGGCCCGTGTCTCTTTCGTGCAAAGATGGTGTGCAGCAGAAGGGCATCGCGATGGGGCTGGTCGTTGGATAAGGTTATGTGAGCGGCTGGCTGGTGCAAGCGTGGTGCACGCACGCAGAGAGCCGGAGTGGAGTGATTGTTGCGCTTCAGCCGGTGAATGCAGTTTGTGGCGTAGCAATGAGCGATCCGTGCCTCAGCTGGTTGCAATATACGCGAGGGAGCGATGCTGACTGTTTACGTGTGGTCACAACCGGTCGAGGAGCAAAGAGAGGACAAGCGCGAAGTGCCAAGGGATGACATCGGCGCGCGCTTGACTCGGTCCTCAGTCCGACAGCTCTCTACATTTGAGCCTTGCCATCTTCTACACGACACTGCTGCACCACTTCCTCGGCAGCATGGCGTCAGATGGAGATCTCAAAGAGCACGCGCTCAACAGCTCTCACGATTTCTACGAGCTACTGGGGGTCCAGGCATCTGCCAATAGCTCTGAAATCCGCAGTGCATATCGAAAGACGGCGTTGAAATATCACCCTGACAAGGTAGGGAGCGATCAAGAAGCGCTCGACAAGTTTCACCTGCTTCAAGTTGCCTACGATGTCCTCAGCGACGAAAATGTGCGTCAGCTCTACGATAATGCGCAACGCGCCCGAGAGGAGAAAAAGTTGCGCGAGTCGGCGTATTCAGACAAGCGGCGACAGATGAAAGATGACCTCGAAGCGCGCGAAAGAGTTGGTGTAGCGGGTCTGAAGAGGAAGCGAGATGAAGCAAGTGAGGAGGAAGCATTCCAACAAGAGTTGAAACGATTGGCCGCAGACGGCGCACGGAGAAGGAAGGAGCGAGAAGAGATGCTGAGAAAGGAAATGGCGGACGCAATGCAGCAGGAGCAACCCACACCAGAGACCGCACCTGCCGCTCCTCCTCGAGTCGACGAGACAGACAGAACGATCAGACTACGATATCCGGCAGGAACGACCGACATTGGCCAAAGTGAACTTACCACACTTTTCGAGCGCTTTGGCAGGATCCAACACGTACTATCGAAGGACAAGAAGATCAAAATGGACGGCAAGAAGCACAGGAAGGATTACACAATTGCCATCATCGTCTATCAGAGCATCGTAGCTGCCCACAAGGCGGTTGTGGACTTTCCCCACTTGGCGAGGCAGGACCCGGCCACATGGGGAAGGTTCGAAGAAGTGAATTGGCAAAGTGGGAAGGAGCCAGAATGCATACCGAAGCAAAAGAAGCCAGATAGCGCGTCAGAAGAACCGCTCTCCACGCCAGCAAAGAAGGGCTATGCTGCGGGTGATGCGCCGTCGACACCAGCAGCCAGGTTCAAGAGTGAACAGGGTTTGAAGAAGGTACCGAGCTTTGGGAGCTTCAAGGGTACACCAAAAGCTGCGACAGGTACGTGAAACGCGTCATGCTCCCCGCTCCTCCGAGGCCGACTGAGGTACTGTGGTACGATTCTCGAACACAAGCTAACCCCCATTCTTTGTAGGCATACCAACCACATCAGGTCTCGATGCAGAAGACGCCATGATGATACGCCTCAAACAAGCGGCGGAAAGGAAGAGACTGGCCGAAGAGATCAAGCGACGAGAAGCAGAACAGGATGCTCTCGAGCAGATTTCATGAAGCTTGGGTACTGATACGGCAGCGCGGCGCAAAAGAGGACACTTTGTCTTAGAGATACCCCCATATCGCGAGAGTGATTCCGCTTCGCACTCAGGCATCCAACCAGCACCACGCACCATCACTCATCCCCAATGCCACTCAAGCCCTTCAAGCCACTGACACGAAATATCCCGTTAGGTCCAAACAACCACAACTCTCGCAAGTCCTCGCCCGAAAATTGAAATTTGTTAATCGTCCCAGGAACCTCAATCCTCAAAACCAACTCCCACACTCCCAAAGAACATCAACACCAGTCCCCGCCGCACCCAGCACGAACCCATTCTTGCTAACATGCATCCCATCCACTGCGAACGTCTGCGCTTGCCGGATAGGCCCCTTATTCTCCAAATAACTCCCCCGAGCGCTATGCTTCAAGTTGTACGCATAGACACCCTTCCCCCCAAAGGCATTAATGCTATACCTCGGAATGGTGTCGATTGTGAAATTCCTGAAATCCGTGGATTCCCGTATCACTAATGTACATCGTTTTTCCATTGGGAGAGATTCCAATCCCGTTCGGCTGGCCCAGCTCGTTCTCCACGACCTGCACCAATCCCGTTCAGGGACGGAACAGATAGGTCGCCGGCGACAGGACAGGTTTCGAAGTCACATTGATGGCGTAGCCGTACCAAGAATCTGTGAAGAAGACATACCCGGTCGAGGGTTGGATGAAGAGGTCGTTGGGAGAGTCGAACAAGGTGCCGAAGTAACTGTTTAGCAATACTTCAGTTTTGTTGGTGTATGAATCCAGACGCTATATTCCCGGTGCCTGTTGAACTTGCTCGCCAGTAGTAGGATCTGGCAAAGTGAAGCTTGCCTCGTTGACCCAGTAAATCTTGTTCTTGTACAATTGCCCGCCATTTACAGCGTAGACGGGTGGCGTCGTAGTGTAGTTTTCGATGGTCGGGTTAACAATCTGCTGCTCATAGACTCCCCGATGCGGGAGTGAGATGATGATGACATTTAGACCCGGGACACAGACTGGAGCTTCGTGGATGCTGTCGTTACGGGTTTCGAAGATCTTCTCGAGTCTCTGGAAGGAAACGAGGAGGGAGAGACCTTGATCGTCGTACAAGAGGAAGGTTGGGTTCCTGACGAGGGCGAGGGAAGGGTCTGAGAGGATGGAGGTGTCGATGAAGTTGTCTTCTGCTGGGTCTGCGCCGGTTGTGACGGAGGCCCTGTCGAACGTGAGGGAAAGCACAGAGGCGTATTTGTTTATGCAGGCTACGTTGCCGTTGTTTCGTAGCCGCGGCAGCGGTGAGCGGTTTGGGAATTGGCTTGGGAGGTCAACAGGAGAGCAGTGGCTGCTGCGAGGTAGAACATTCTGCGAACCGGTGAGCGCCAACTTGATGGGCAATGAATTCCGATGGACATAAAGCTGTGGAGATGGAGTACTCCTCAAGAATGATCGATCAGCCGCTATTCATGCAGAGCATAACCTAGCTGCATCAACCAATGCCGCAACAAGAATGCGAAAACAATGAACGTGGCACAAGGAGTGTAAGAATGCCCAAAGTGTGCGCGGCTGCTGTCGTGTCTCGTACCTAAGTACCAATGTCGAAGCTCTCAGTGAATGTCGAATTGCGATTAGTTATCCTGCTCCCAGTCAGCAATCGCCAATTCCAAGCCGCCAGATAGTTCTATCACCTCACCGAATGTGTGCAGTTCGTTCCATGAATTGAACTCAACCGAATCCGTATGACTTGTCTAACCACCACTTCTGTAGGAGAGTACACATCAGCCATGGTCGCGAAGGTGATGACAGCACCTCAGTGGCTACGCTGATCATCGTAGCGCAGCGGCTTTATTTGATGCCTACCTTTGACAAATTGCGCCTGTACAAGAACCCTCGCATGCGCGGCTGTAGCTGTAAGAAAGCGTCCAGTGACCGCGCCTTCTGCAAGACAGTCTGTGTCAGCCATACTCGCGAAATTCATACCAGCACCTGCGCAATCGCTCTGTTCCAAGAGCAGCAAGCACTTCTCGATACGTACCTCAGACAAGTGACGCCTGCGGCGGTACAGAAACCGTCGCATACGCGCCTGTAACGACCACAACTTCTGTAGAAAGCGGGTCAGCCATAGTTGTGGACTTCGTACATTGTCTCCTCTCCGCACTGAACAGTCAAGGGCAGCGTGTCGTCATCCAGGCATACCTCACAGAACTCCCCTTTGAACAAGAACCCTAGCATCCGCGCCTGCAGCTGTAGAAAAGCCTCTGGAAAGTCTCTGGGAACCGCACCGTAAATTCAGATTAGAAGCTTCGAGATCAGCGAAGTCACTCTCGGAGGTCCTTATGTCGGTATTCCGTGAAAGAGGCCGGGACGATGTCGGTGGCGCTTCTCTCGTCATGTCAACATCGGCATCACCGTCGTTCGATTGCGCAGGCCCGGCATTCTCATCGTTGACCTTCAGATCATGGCGTGCTGTCGCTTCGACAGGCTCCCCGTCTTTCGCAAATAATAGCTGCTCCAGGATGCCAGAGACGTTGCGTATTTGTTGGTGATTGGTCGTTCGCTTTGCGATTTTGAGCGTCTGCCGCTCTTCCCAAGTCATCTTCTTCACGCGCTCCTCCCAGCTCAGATCACCTAAGTGAACAGCAACATTAGCGAGCTTCAAGCATTGATTGTGTCTGTCGTGTAGAGTCATGTTTCTCACGCGCACAACGATGCCGTGCTAGAAAAGTCGATTTGTACGTTGTTGCTTGACTTTATGATATTTGTATTTCTTTGATTAGCATGACGAGGGCTGGGAGTCTACGGGATATATGATGAAGATCTGTCAAAGGCCGCGATTTCCTCCCCGTCAGTCGTGCCAGTTTCAGGCTGCTTGCACCCTGAGCAATGATTGTCGGCGAGTAGGTGTCGAACAAAGGGTTTTTGATGGGGGTGGGTGATGGGTATCTATGCGGGCTGGTGGTGCGTGTCATGGGTCGTGCATGGCGATCGTGCTTCGTTTGTGCTGAGATGATCTATGCCAGGGATCGGGGTGCAGGGCGTGTCTTGGGAGCATCGTCGCTGGGGATCGTTCAGGTCCATGAACTAGAACCGTCTTCATCTGGCGACTCATCCAGATGTTCTTCATTGTGGAGCGGCCAAGGGATGCGCGTGTCGCGAGCATGGTTTCGACGTGGCAGCAAGGCCTCTCGAGTGTATGGTCCTTGATCAAGCCACTGGCCGTCGAACGCAACATCCATCGAATCACGGCGGTGGTGCTTGGCTTCTTGCAGCAGTCGTTGCTTTTCCTCATCAGTCTCTGATCAGAGGGTCAGCGATTGCGGACAGCACTTGCGCGAGCGCGCGTCGTACTCCCAGGCTCGACAGCCCTGCTGGGCCAGTGAGCCGTGCGCTCTGAGGACAGCATGTGCCTTCATTTCGGGGGAGGATACTCGGGGATCTAAGCTTCAAGCTCACTGCATAGTGCCAGCTTGTAGGTGTCAGTGAATGCTGGTAGTACATTGGGGTTGATCACAGCGATAGTAGTCAAGCAGACTTCGCATCGTGGCCCTACACCAGGGCAACAGGAAGCTTCACAAGCCTACGAATCGACGTCGTGACGCGGGGACGATGGGTCTCACCTGATTGTTGCTTGATCTGCTCGCGAGCCCAGCGAGCTGTGTCCTGTGTCCTCTGAGAAAATTCCTTGTTGGCGCGTGTCTCACGTGCCATTGCTGTGAGCCAGTCGTTGCGGAAAAATTGGCTTATCTCGCCTTGTGGGAATGCTTCTGAGAGGTCGCTGTCGATATTGTTAGCTCAGCCGCAGTGGTCACTCTCGAGAACAACTTACCCAATAACGCCCATGCTTGATCGCAAGAGAGCCTCGGTGCGGTTTGGATCCTGCAAAACATTATATGTTAGCTACGCTTCACGTTCCAGTTTGGTCGCTCCAGACGATGGCTTAGCTGGAGAGACACAGCGCTTCGCCGCATGGGTATCTCCAGCGCGCCATCGACTTCCAAGCCATGCTGTGCCGAACGTACCTGATAAACGCTATGCAGGAGCTGGAAGATTGATTCCACGTATGGCCGCAGGAGTTGTTCTGAAAAGCAGTCAGACCGACGGTCAAACGCGTTGGTATAGTGCGACTCACGCTTGCCTGAGCTGCGCAAAGCCATCACAATGCCGCTCCATGCATCCATAATGCCCTCTCTCAGTGAGACAATATAGTCGAGCATTTCAAAGTTCGACGCATTCTCCTGGGTGTTGATGCTCGCGGCCTGCTGCAGCACTTGAGCCACAACGGACAAGTAGGTCTCAAAGCCACCACCAATCGACTGCGCAATGTCGCCGAAGGACTGCAGGATCGCAGGCTTGAACTGGTTACCAAGAGACGGACTTCTCAAGTTGTTCAGAAGGCTATTCATGAACGCATCGCAGTGTGGTAGCACCTTAGACTCTAGGGCGCGGGCGATGTCAGTAACAAGGCCGATAGCCACTGAGCAAAGTTGAGCCTCCTCCTGGTTGTTGAGAGCCTTGATGAGGAAAGGCTCAAACGCTGGCATGTACTTTTCGAAATCTTGCTCGAGTGCATTGGCCAGTGAGCCGATGGTAGCAAAAACAGTCTCTGGTACACTGGACTTCGGCGGCAGTGCGTTGAGGAGACCAAGCATGAGGTTCATGATGCGGTCAGCTTGGGGTGCGATCTCCCTCTCCAAACGCTGGATGATGGCGAGGATGACTGATGACAGCGATGTTTGAATCTCGTCGAGCGTGAGCTTGTCCTCGACAGACACGACTTGTTGAAGCATGGGCACAGTCTTCTCGAGACGGTCAATGACCACCTCGCTCAAGCTGGCAACCATCTGCACCGAGTCGTTGGCTGCGTTGGTGACGAAGGCATTGAGCACCTCGTAAGCTGCTGTACGTAGCATATTGTCCTGAGTGGATTCGGTGAGCTGCAGCAGGTGTTGTACACTGGCCTGGAAGTGCTGTGACAAAGCGTTGGTCTGACAGCCAGGCTCGCCTGCGAATCGGTCCGCCAGGTTCATGAGTGCCCAGCAGCAAGAGCTGGCCATCTTTGGATGGGATGCAAGACCCTGGAAGAGCGAGGTGATCAGGGGTTGCAGGTGCTCGTTGGGGTCGATTGAGTCCGACACAGCCTCGCAGATACGGCCGAGCGCGAAAGCAGCCGAGTCTCTGACCTGCACAGAAGAGTCTGCCATCATTGCGATGAGTACTGGGAGTGCTTGCTTGACGAGTGGATCGAGGACCTTCTCGTCTGGACCCTCCATCATTGCGCCAAAGGCAGACACGGCAGCATCTCGGTAGTGCCAGTCTTCGCTGCGGAGGTTCTTCTCCACAAATGCCAGGACTGGGGGCACGACTTGGCTGCCGACTGCTTGAGCCCAGAGCTGCACACATTGGTAAGCAGCACGAGCGAGGTTGTACTCGTCATCGGCTGCGTCCTCGTCCTGTTTGGCCAGAAGCTCGAGAAGCACGGGCACAACTTCTTGTGTGGCAACACGAGCGAAGTTGAAATAGGGTCGCAACTCGGTGCTACCTTCGGAGTTTGCCTGAGCATTGTCGTCTTCAATGCTAATCTCTTCCTCGCAGACAGTGCACCAGAATTCGACTGCCAACTTGGCAACATCCTCCTCGTCATTTTTCATGCCCTGAATCGTGAGGCCGAACAGTGCCTTCTCCATGTAGAATCTCATCTTCTCGTAATACAGGCCCATGATACGGTTCAGGCAGCCATAAGCGCCCTGCTGAATACGGTTGTCGTCGGCCTGGGTGGCCTCGCAGATGACTTGCATGATGTAATTGCGCTCGCCCTCGTTCTCGAAATTAGTCCTAACAAACTCGAGGGAGTCGCCCAGCGCAGAGATGGCGGCATTCCGGATATCAGCGTTTGGCTCCTCTTTCCGCGCTCCTTGCACGACGGCGGTGAGGATTGCATTGCTGTGTTGTGCCAAGCTGTCCCGGAGATCCTGGTCGTCTGTCTCGCACACGAATCCGATGGTGGTCAAAGACGCCTGTTTCTTGTGATCGCTGCCCTGTCCAACGTTTTCCACCAGAGTGGGCATAAGCTCCGGCCATTGCTCTCGTGGCAGCTCGATAGCGGCGATGGAGGCAATGAATTGTGCGGCGGATTGTCCTGCTCTCGTGTCGTTGGAGCCGAGGGTCTGGAGTGAGAGCGTCTTCACCTCTTGCTTCACATTCGGATCTAGCTGTTCGAGCCACCGTCTCTGGACCTCACGGAGTCTGGCGAAGTCGCGTGCTGAGAAGGAGTTCTTGAGCGCTAGACCAGCGGCCATGCGCACCGAGGAGTCAGCCTGGTCATTTGCAAGCTCACGCGAGAGGGTGAGGAGGTAGCCGGGCTGCATGGAGGGTCAGTCAGTTCGTTTTCCGTCGAGAGCGATCAGTTGGGACGGGCTGGGCACATACAAAGTCTTGCTCGGCGGCAGACAACAGCTGCTGCTCTGCCTGTGCTCGTATATTGGCATCTGAAGTGTTCCGTTAGCATTCAACTTGACCGCGTCGAGCGCCAAGTGCGCATGGAACGGGGGTGGAAATGTATCTCACCTGGATTGATGGTTCCGGTAAGGACCTGATTGACATCCATGGCGAAGATATGGACGATGTGTGGGATGGTGTCGCGGCGAGCTTCGTTGCTCTTACGTTGAAATTATCATGAGCTAGCTGTGGTGCTGCTGAGCCTCAGGTGCGGTGCGAGGCGTGTGGTGCTGATGTAAAGTTTAGCGACGGGTCCGTCTGCAGCTTCGGAGGTTGACTCGGGTGTGACACAGAAACGAGGAAGGGAAGACGAGCTGCTTCGCAGCGGTCCCTTGTTTGGCGGAAGGAGTGAATGAACGTGTGGCGTCTGGTGGAGACGCAGGTGAAGAACAGGCGATGTTTCAGCTGCCAACTGCAGAAAACAGAAAACTGCAGTCGATCTCTTTCTTTTCCCTTGACACCTGAGCGAAACGTTGTCCCAGAGACGATTGGCGGGGCCTTCGTAAACAGAGAGCATCACGTGATAGCGCGGCAGATATGTCTGGACTTATTTTGTGGTCATGGACTTGAAAGAGGTGAACGACATGCCGCGAGATATTGCTTCTTCGATTCGCGTTCAGTTTCCCGTGCATACACAATCAGATAGTCCTTCACCGGTGCAAGTCGCTGAACAGGGGTATCTAATCCAAAGCGTCACAAATGCTCATGCTTCTCCATCGTCTCGTACAACCTTCTACCTTCGTGTAGTCTTCCATCTACCTGCAAGAATCACTGCTCCATATACATAGACATTAGGAAAGAAGCCTCCACAAAATCATCACTCCCAAATATCCTCACTCCTCGCTGCTGCGGCGCCTTCCGACACGTGCCCTTCAACCTCGCAATACGTCTGACAGCCGCACTCTGCTGTGGAATTATCATGTCCTCGTCGTCTTGCGCGTCAAAGAAAGCATCCATATCGTCCTCCGCCTCATCCTCGCACGTCCTCTTCTTCCCATCCGCATAACCCCGCCCAGTCGCCGCCAAGCTGTTCTGCGTCGACATAAAGCTCCCCTGCGATGTCGAAAGCGCCGGCACATCGTACTCATTGTCATCGTCTCTCATCATGATCGCCGGTGCAGACGAAGGAATTTCTTGCGCCGCGTGTCCTCCAATCTTGTGAAGCCCGCAGAACGGCGTAAGCTCCCGGGTTCGCATCGGACTGTAAGCTGGCCGAGCTGGAGCTGAGAAAGTTGGTGGTGCTGTGCTTGGGAAAGGAAAGCCAGGCGAGCTGAGGGTCTTGTGTGTCTTGTAACCTTCTGGGACTGATTTGCGGACTCGCATGCCAACGCTCAACAATGAGGCGGCTGTGTCGGCGGGAAGGGCGGGCGATAGAGACTGTGATCGTTGGAGGGAGGCAATCGCATCGCGAGAAAACCATGAGCTGAGATGTGTCTGGTTCGAAGGTTGGTATCGCCGCTTGCGGATGTGGCTCGAGGAGGTCGCCATGGCGGGTTACAGCGGTGATGACCGAGACCAGGTGGGCTTGTGCATGCGATCTTGTATTCTTTCTATTTGTCGATGGTGAATCACGAGGCAAGCCGGCGAGGTTGAGTGGAGTTGAGCTGGAGTTGAAGTCGGTGACGACGATGGCAGGGAAGCAAGAATTCACACTCGACTGTCGCGTGTTCGAACGCGATTGAGTTTGCAATCCTAGTGCAGGTTTCTCAACCTCACCTCGACATTAACCATCACGAATAAAAAAAAGACAGAAAAGAGCACTTTGATTGGAGGAAGGCATGATTCGCGGCCCTGTGCGAGTAGAATGTGCATCTCGACGTGAGTTTCCCACGACGACACCGAAAGGGAGATCAGGGCTCATCCGGAGAGTCTGGCCAAGGCGCAAACAGCGGGCTGAGAAGCAGTTGTTCGAAATGACCATGAAGGAAACGGAGATCCAGGACCTCATGAACCAGCTAGCAGCCGGCCTGAGAGCCCACAGTGAAGAACGGGAGAAGACTGCGGCTTTGAAACAAGCTGGGGCAGAACACCTCGTCAAAGACATCTCCATCTGCTGCGCCAGTATCCGAAGTGCACGATACGTTTCTATCTTCCCTGCTCATCGCGCAGACAAGACTGCGTGCGATCGAGAAGGCTGCCGCTCCAATGCTCAAGGGCAACGTGGAGGCATCAAGGACCAACGACCAATTGCAGCTTGCTTGCAATGCAACGATCAAGGAGGCATTGGAAAAGGCACAAAGACATCTCGTGGACATGGACGAGTGGCTCACTATCGTGACAGCTTAATAAGAAGCGGAGATCCAACTTCACGGAGTGTCTATCGGTCCGATCTTACAAGGCCATTCTCAGGATCTCGTCAGTCTCTTGTACCGATCCCTTCCTTGTTTATCCTATCCAGATATTGCACGATCAATGCACGCATTTATGCTAACGCAGCCACCAGCGTCATTCTGCCGATTGGATCTCGCCGAACAATTCAGCGGCTAACGCCAAGGAAGCTCATCCAAAGCTTTCTAGAGCTGCAAGCCTCGACAAAAACCTGCCATCACAGCATGCCATACCACGACACAATGGATTCACCACGGCCACCGAGGCCACCGACCGGTATTGCTATAGTATCCGCGCGGGCTATCTGCTCAGTCAAGATACTCCGACATGTCTCCATCGCTTTTGACTGGCCACAAGCTCCTTAGCTCGGGCTTGGCCTGCCGGATCAGCATTAGTCCCCGCAGCGATAACATATGTGATACGACATTCGGATTGCTGTGCACCCTCTGACCTTGTTCTTATGGTCAAACGTATCTGCGTCTACCTGCGGCGAAGATGGCGAGAAGCGCACCAAGTAACGTGGCTAATGCAAGGGCGACCCGGGCCAGTTGGAAGCGACGGCACGGCAGCATGCTGTGCATCATGTTGCTCAGTAGTACAAGAAAGTGCCTTGCCCACTTTGTTTACTGAAGTTGAAGAAGTAGGTCACTATTCCAGCATTTCTTTTTCCGCTGAACAGAATTGAAGATGTTGGTTACTCAACTCTTATGTGCCATTGGCACCTTTTTTACCGTGAATGCACTCCCCAAGAATGTCCGTTCTGGATACGCAGTCAAGGAACGACACAATGTGCCCAGAGCATGGACAAGAGTTGGCGATGCTTTCAAATCGGACATGGTCCACCTCCAGATTGGCTTGAAGCAGCAGAATGAGGGCATGGTGGAAGAGCATCTCATGCAGGTACGTCCCAAGAAGCTTACAAGCACCAAGCAAGGGATAATTTCTCAAGTCTATCGAGAAACATTGCGAGCTTTGAGAGCAGCGGAGTGAGTATCGCTGACGCATTGCTTGTTCTAACAGGTTTCCGATCCAAGCCACTGGCGCTACGGTCAGCACTTGACGGCAGACGAAATCAAGAAGATAATCGCACCTTCGGATGAGACGCAAGAGCTAGTTAAAGCATGGCTCGAGGAACACGGAATATCCAACAGTGTCCACAGCCCTTCAAAGGACTTTCTCCACGTCGTGCTTCCCATTGGAAAAATTGAAAGCCTTCTCAATACCGCATACTCTACCTACCAACATGAGGACGGCTCGACTCTCTCCAGAGCTCCAGAGTGGTCCTTGCCGGAGCACCTTCACGAGCACATCGATGTCATTCAGCCAACGACCTCCTTCTTTCGCCCAAGCCGACGACTTATTGGTGGACCGGATCTCAGCAGCGAGTCATATTCGATCGAATGGTGGAACCAGTACTCGAAGTCGCGCTTCGGCAATGGCGGAAATTCCACAGGATCTGGAGGAGCTGGCCCAATCTCTGTGGTGTGCGATGCTAACTTCACCACACCCACTTGTATCCGCACGCTCTACGGTACCTATGACTACGTCCCTCAAGTTCCAGAAAAGAACAAGGTCGCTCACACCAACTACTTGAACGAGTCGTCTAACCGGAACGACATCCACCTGGCTCTCGAGGCCTTCCGACCAGAGGCTGCTCAAGCGGCCTACGAATTCGAGAACGTCATTATCGCCAATGCACAGGACAATCAGGTGTACACGGCAGAGCTTCTAGAACACGGTACCAATGAGGAAGCGAACCTCGATTCGATCAACATTTTGTCTGTTGCGTGGCCGACGAACTTCACCGTCTTCTCCACTGGAGGTAGCCCACCATTCATGCCAGATCTCGTAACACCTACTAATACGAACGAGCCTTACTTGACCTGGGTACGTTCGTAGAGCATACCTATCGCCTCGCGAGACGTAGCAAGCGCATGTCTCACTTTTACGCGCTGGTTGCCTGCTCCCAAATGACTTTGGTGGACATACACTAACATGTGAGTAGTTGGATTATGTCTTGGGCGAGGACGACCTCCCTCAAGTCATCAGTACCTCATACGGTGACGACGAGCAGACAGTTCCAGAGTCCTATGCAAAGCGCGTCTGCGCTGGATTCGGTAAGTCAAGCTGTCCAAATCTCTCCTCAAAGCTGCAACTAACCCCATCGTAGCAACCCTCGGCGCCCGCGGCGTTTCAGTCCTCTTCTCCTCCGGTGACTCAGGCGTAGGTCGTGCCGGGAGATGCTTCTCCAACGACGGCAAGAACACCACCGAATTCCTCCCAGCGTTTCCAGCCGGTTGCCCGTGGGTCACAGCTGTTGGCGGCACTAAGAATTTCGCCCCGGAAGTCGCAGTCTCTAGGTTCGCCTCCGGCGCGGGTTTCAGCAACTACTTCGAAGCTCCATCGTACCAGAAATCCACCGTAGACGCCTACATCAAGTCCCTGAACGGTACATACGATGGCCTCTACAACAAGCAGGGACGTGGATACCCCGATGTCGCTGCGCAGGGCAACCACGACACGATTGCGTGGAATGGAAGCATCATCACTATTGGTGGTACCTCCGCCTCTAGTCCTACCTTCGCGGCGGTTATTGCGTTGGTGAACGATGCGTTGATTGCCAAGGGCAAGCCATCGCTAGGATTCTTGAACCCTTGGATCTACGGTGGTGGTTACAAGGCCTTGACTGATATTACCAGCGGTTCCAGTTATGGATGTAACACATCTGGCTTCCCTGCGCAGGTCGGCTGGGATGCTGTTACGGGCTTTGGTACGCCTAACTTCCATAAGCTCGTAGAGGCTGCTTTTGAGACGTATGATGGTCGTGGAGGATATGGATCTCCGGCGTATGGTAGTGGTCACTAGAATCTTAGAAGCGCCAATGGAGCCTGAGAACAGCAGCATTATGAATGGAGACCTGATGTCCCGGCGTGACAGCATCTTTCATTGAATCCGGTCAATATTGCATCTACTTCTGCAAACTCTCCAGCAATCCACTCCCATTCTTATTCGTCTGAACGGCCTTAAACGCCGCACCCACCACATCTTCTCCTTTCTCTGCCCTCTCGAACGCTTCTGGCGTTCGATCCGTCAAAATCGCAAGGTCTTCATCACTCAACAACCCCTTTCCTTCCGCGATATCGATCCTCTCACCATCGTCCTTGCTCAAGAGCTTCTGCAGTTCCGCAAAGTCAGCACCGCCAGCCTCACCTTTCATGTCCTTGAATCGACCTTTCTGTATCACGAGCTTCTCTAACCGACGCTTACTATCTGCTTTCTCGAGAAGCATTTGCTCTACCGTACCCTTGGTGGCGAAGCGGTACACAATGACCGGACGCGTTTGACCGATTCTATGAGCGCGGTCTTGGGCTTGTAAATCCTGCTGCGGGTTCCAGTCGCTATCAAATAGCAGGACCGTATCAGCTGCCGCGAGGTTGATGCCTTGACCGCCTGCTCGCGTCGACAGGAGGAAGATGTTCACATCGCTGCCCTGCTCGTTGAATTCGAGGATTTGCTGTTGGCGATCTGTCTGCGCTACGGAGCCGTCGATGCGGGAGACGGGCCAGGAGCGGAGGTCGGTACAGTAGGTTTCGAGGAGGTCGAGTTGGGTTTTGAATTGGGAGAAGATAAGGACTTTATGGCCGCCTTTGAGGAGTTCGGGGAGGAGGCGGTCGAGGAGGAGCATTTTGCCGGATTCTGTGACGAGGGTTTCGTTGACGGGCGTCTTGTCGTCTAGATCGAAGGGGTAGTAGAAGTTGTGGGGGGAGTTGCAGCATTGGCGTAGTTGCATGATGGGATTTTGGAGTTTCTTTTGGGCAATTTCGCGTTTGGCAAGGGAAAGGGTTTTTGCGCGTTCGCGGTCTTCGTCTTCGGTCTCGTCTAGCTCCTCTGCTGGTGATGAACCACCGTCTACTTCTTCTTCGAGCTGTCTGAAGTATTGAGCATCTGACACTTCTTCGTAGCCTTTCGTCTTCTTGGCCTTCCTGCCTCGTCCACTAGTGCTACCGGTCGTTGCGGGGGTAGAAGCACGGCTAGTCTTAGCACTTTTATTCGGTGTTGCAGCACCTTCTGCCACTTTGCGTTTCAGACTGCTCGTGCTCCTCACGCTACCAGGTGTTGTTGCTCGACTTAGGGACTCAACGACCTTGTTCTCAAGATATGCCCGGCTGTTGCCATCCAAGATCTCCTGATAGAGCTCTCTCTGTGTCTGCGTCAAGGGCGCGTACAAGACGTACTCTCGCTTCTTCGGCAATGAAGTCTCGACATCAGCCTTGACGCGTCGTAGCAAGAATGGCTTCAGAATGGCATGGAGACTTGCTATGAGATTCTTCTTACGATCTTCCGACAAGATCTGCTCATAGCCATTCTTCTCCTTCAGTGCACTAAAGTCGAACCATGCCTCGAAAGACTCAAGTTTGTCGAAGATATTAGGCATCAAGAAGTGTAGCAGCGACCACAACTCGGTCAAGTTGTTCTGTAATGGTGTTCCGGTAATGAGCAGTCGATTGGCAGATTGATACGATTGAAGCTCGCGGATCAGCCGGCAGTCCATGTTCTTGATGCGGTGGCCTTCGTCGATGATTATGAACTTCCATCCGAGATGTGCTAAATGCTTTCTGTCGTTCATGCAGATTTCGTAGCTGGTGCAAATCACCGGGAAGCTCTCACTGCCTGGGTTTCGCAACTCCTTTTGTCTGAGCTCCTCTCGTTCTTGCTTGCTGCCATGGTAGAGCACTACTGGAATATCGGGCGTCCACTTCTCAAACTCGGCGACCCAGTTGCTTGTAGTGCTCAATGGCGCAGCGATCAAGAACGGACCATGCACACCTTTGCCTCTCAAGAAAGCCAGGAAGGAAATTGTTTGGATCGTTTTGCCGAGACCCATCTCGTCGGCCAGGATGCCATTCAGACCATTCTCATACAAAGACGTAAGCCATTCTAGCCCTTCCAGCTGATAATTCCTCATCAGTCCGCCAGTCACCAAATCAGGCTGCTTTGCGGAACGCAACTCTTGGAAGCCAATATCGCTCGGCTTGACATCAGCATCCTTTGTCTCTTCTGCCAACGCTTCGGATATCGAGGTCTGACCGGCCTTAGCCTGAACATCCTCCTTCTTCATGTAGTCGGCGATCTTGCCGCCCTTTGCATTCTTCGCTGGTCGGCCTCTCTTTGGAAGCTCTTTCTTGGGACTTGGATTTTGCTCTGCGTCCGGCGCATCGCCTTCTGCAGCAGCAGCTCCTCTCGTTGCTCGCTTCTGGCTCGCCTCTGCCATCTGCTCTGCCTTCTCTTCTTTCTTCTGTGCTCGCTTCTTGCTCTTCTCATCTTTTGCCTCCTCAGCCTCCTCCTGCGAGGTCATCTGCTGTAACATAATGGCAGAGTACAGCTTGCTCTGACTTAGCAAGTACTCCAATGCCTTGTACTTCTGATCGACGACTTCTGCGCCACCCTTGATATCTTTCTCTCTTTCAGCTGCTAGCTTCCGCTCACGCTTTTCGTCGTGCTTTCGCCGAGCCTCTGCCATGCGGGCTTCCTCCTTTTCCATGGCTGTCGTCGCTGCTCCATCTCGAGTCTCCGGCGATGTCGGTGGCGTCGACTCCATTGATGTTGCTACTTCGGAAGACATGATACTAATCATACACTCTTGAAAAACGGCCGGGAACAAGAAGACCAATGCCGTCCAAAGCTATAAGGGGAAAACAAGCACAACGCGAAGGCGAAAGCAATGCGTCCCAATGACGAGATGACTCTCCCTCGACGCGCCTGCAGATCGATCGCCACTCCGCGCGTCAAGTTCGCGCTCAAGATTCAGCCTAGCCTCTTTCGTATAGAGAGCTCTGCCGAGGCAGGCCCAGCGGAGTGATCCCTGCCCCACATCCCAATACTACCATGACATCGATCCATTCACTTACATCCACCAAACAAACATATATCTGCAAACATGGGCGGCCTATCACTCTGGCTCATCCCCCACGATGACAAGCCTTTCGTCAAAACAGTCCAAGAACTGATTTCCGAAACAATCCCACGTCAATTCGACGCGAAGACGCATAACTTTGCCCCTCACGTCACAGTAACCTCCGACATCTCAGAGGAAGCCCTGAAAGGGAAGTCCCCACAAGAATGGCTTGACTCCCTTCCTCTGGATGAGTTGAAGCTCCAGAAAGAATACAGCGAAGTCCTCCTTGAGCTCGATACCGTCGAGGCGGAGGATCCATTCTTCAGGAAGATGAACATCGCCTTGAAGGACAATGAGAATCTCCGCAAACTTTGCGCTCTCTGTCGACGGGAATCTGGGCTGGATGAGAATTTCGCGCAGAAGGAGTATAGGCCGCATTTTAGCCTTCTTTATGCTGATATCCCAACTAAGGATGTCAAGGCCAAGGTTCCATTGATCGAGATGAAGATCGGATTCGCGCTGGGTGATTTGTTCGCGTGCTGCGGTGGCGCGTTGTGCTTAGGTGGCGATATGGTGCTGGTGGATACCAGCAAGGAGATCGTGGATTGGAAGGTTATGGCCACGAGGGCGACGCCTTGGGCTATGTGGAGAGCTACGAGGGGATTGCTTTGAGACGGGGTATGGAAGTAATAGATGGGCGGCTCGGCCCACCGTATGAGACATGAATGATGTCTTGTTTGTTACGACAGCACCTGATTTGTTTGGTCAGTATCTACGATTGTAGAGTCGCTGCGCCTGCCGATTTCGCCACGTTAGCATTCTCGCGAGCACCTGTGAGGCATATATAGGCTTGACATCTTCTGGTCTTTAATCAACCTTGTCATTCTGATCCAGACTTCGGCAACGTCATATTGTTCCATATCAACGTACAATCGCTATCGGAGGCGCAACACTCTGCAAGAATCTTAGACGGAATTTCGGCATGGATAGGAGCACATACCAGCATGAACGCCAGAGGTAATGAGGCTGTCTGGCCAATCTCACTAAGCAACTTTTTAACTCTTGTAGCTGCTCATGGCGCCAGCCCAGTGCGATGAAGCAACTAGCCAAAGGCAATACATAGTATGGTAGCCGTAGCTCTTTTACCAATGTGCATTCTTGGAACTTCGAAGGAATAGTCATGCGTTGCTTGGTCGGTGGCCATGGTATCGAGAGCTGACCGTGCGAATGCCTTGATGGCCGCGATCGCGCTCTGAGTGCGCTTGCGCAACACGCTGTGTTCCGTGGTCCTCTCGTGACTGACGACGCCTTCTATCAATCTACCAGTCTGTACAAGCGCTGATCATCATCAAGGCGTGTTACAGCTTGAATTCCGTCACTCTCTGTACAAAACAGACTCTATGCATGTGGCGATTTGCTCGAGTCTGTGATGCCGACAGCTAAGGATGCAAGATGCAAATCAAGCAAAAGCACAGATGCTTCACCATGAGCCTGCCAATCTCGATCACTAGCCCCAGAGCATACGATCATTTGTACCAGAAGGATCAGCTGCTATTCAGTAAACGGAGAAGACATCAGCTGCTGACCTCAAACATACAGAGCAAGAATATAGTAGCCTGCACATCTATAGTCCGCTGTCCAGAATCCAGCTCAACTCTGGGTCGATGAACAGCATCGCGGCGGTGATTCGGCTGCGTCCTTCTCATTTCCACAGTCTACGCAAGCAGGGCGAGAGAGGTTAAGCCAGACGCTGTTATGCTCAGCGTATAGGATGACAGGCTTGTGTCTTCGACTACATTACCGTCTGTACCGATGACCGAGGAAAGATTGGCAGAACTGCTGACATAGCCACCAAAGCCGGTATTCTGGGCAGCGGCCATGAGCATGTCGTTTATCGTGAAAATTGGCGGCAGCCAAGGTCCATTGCTGAAGGCGAACCAGCGTGTTATACACGTCGAAGTACTATCGCTGCAGGCTTACCATTGAGCGTGCTCCTGGACGGCACGCGCCCACGATCATTGTATCCCAGACACACCCATTTCGACTTGTGACACTGACTGCACGTCGGCCGTGTGAGATCGCATCGGATTCTCCTCAACTTGCACGTCTTGCACGCAGCGCTCGGTCGTCCTGTGTTAATCATTGCGTCCGGAGATGAGGAGACATTGCGGGTCGGCAATATCATTCCATTCCACACTACATTAAGGTAGTATTCTCGCAAGCCTAGTCCCTTTCAAGTCAAGCGTTATTTACTTTATTTCAGTCGTCACAGCATCATACTGCTCACCTCGTCGCTCACCACGACCTTCGTACCTCGACGTAGGACTTCTGGAGATGCTTCGTGCAGCTCGTCATCATCACCGTCTTTTCCGCGCGCCGTTGCTCACGACCCATGACATACTTCGAGACAAATCAAGGATTTTCTTCTGCACGACTGTGCAGGAAAGCTTGTTCTATAACCCAGACCAAAGTTCCAATCTTAGACTGCCCCCTTGGCCTGGTCTGAGACGTGCGTGGCCAGTGATGGCGTGCTCCTGTACGTTCACATAGGGCACCTCTTGCGGAAGCGAATAGAAGCGCCATTCGCGTAGTAAGAGTTTGCGCTGCAGCTTAACATCTGGACAGTCTTGCATGTAGCTCTTCTCTAAAGGCTGGGTGGAACTTCTACTACTATACATCCATGTCCTCGCCAATTGCTCGCATCGCGCACCATCTCAGATGTGCGATAAAGAACAGCTGCAAGTGTCACAAGAAAAAGTGCCTCCTAGGAACGCCTGTGGTGGTAGTAGTGGTTCTTATGATCCTCCTGTGCACGCCCTATACTCCTCCTTTTGCAGTAGCTACTCTTGGACTTCTCGAGCTTAGCTACAAGTATTATTGAGTCCGTCATCTGGATGTGAGCCTTTTATGGTCGTGGTATCTCGCGCGCAATGCAAATCCTTCAGCTTCCTTTCAAATGCAATCATTCCGATGTGATCGGTACTACAAAACACCAACGAGACCGACAGCAGCCAACAGACCAGCGATCTGGAACGAAGGCTTGCCAGCGGCGCCTGTGTATGCTGAAGGCTGGTTGGATGAAGTGCCAGACGGTGCACTGATACCAGCAGGTGGGTATCCGTAGCCACCTGCGATAGTCCCGTTGGGAGCTGAAGAAGGCACATCGCCTGACTGCGATTGGCCTGGCGCAGGGCATTCAGAGGCTGGAGCAGACTGCGCACCACCGGCCTTGTCCTTCGTGGCCTCGACCTGAGGAGTGTAGCTGTTCCAGCTTCCGAGCGAGTTGGAGCCCTCTGGAGAAGAGGTGCCAGAGTAGACGGCAGCCTGGAAGTTGGGAACAGCCTCGGGCTGAATCTCCTCGCCCTGCCTGACAATCTTCCATTGGAGGTTCTTCTGCAAATATGGTACCGCGTAGTTTACCTGCATGCCGCTCAGCTTGCCCTCTTTGCAACGCTCCTGCAGGTGTCGGGTCATGGGAATACCGCCGTACGAGATGACGTCTGGCTTGACCATGTCACCACCAGCCATAATACCAATCGAGCCGATGCAGCTGCTGTCGCTGTTCCATGAAGAAGTGTCGTCAGATGCAGGTGTGCCGTCGAATGCGTAGACTACGTACGAGCCATTCAAGGCGTAACGAGGAGTCTGGAAATGGCACAAATACTCGTAGGTGCTGCCGTTGCTTGTTGTGAACGTCGTGTTGTGACCTACGGTCATGTTGGGGTACGTGGCTGGGTGGCCGGTCGAGAGCGAGCCATAAGCGGCGATAGTGGTGTTCGGTGTGCTGTACGTGCTGTTCTGCGCCTCGGTTGAGTATCCTTGCGGCACTGGCGAGTCCTCTGCTGGTGTCGATGAGCCTGATGATAGCGATGCTGAAGCTTGAAGAGCACGCTTCGCGTTTCCACCTGATAAAGAGCTCTTCTCAACCGTCTTCGAATACGAAGCCGCTGTCTTGCTGGCGTTTGCACCGTAAAGGCTGTTCACGGCATCGATGATGGCCGGTCTGCTACCGTCGCTCGCGAGGAATTCAGGATAGGTGTAGCCGAAGGCTTTCTCCCAGTCCTGTACCTTGCGCGTCGTCCAGAAGCTATTTGGCGAATCGCGGAATGGAGAGAGATCGGAGTCGATGTTCTGTTTAGAGCCCTGGGCGATCGTCCAGGTGTTGTGAGGAGCTACCTGCTCAGCGCCGTAGCTGTTCGGGTAGATTGTCTGCCAGAGCGCAAAGATTCGATCGACATTGGCATGGTGAAACCAGAAAATAGGGTCGAAAGCAGAGAGTGGAAGATAAGTCAAGTGTCCACCAGAAACGCCACTGCTGCCAGGACCGCCACCGGTTGTGTGGACGCTGTTATGGATTGCCTCCAAGCTGTTAGAGCACTTCTCGTAGCTGCCTCCTGGGGCATCGTTGGAGAAGTAGAGATAGTTGTCACAGTTGGCAAGAAGGGAATAAATTTGGTCCTGCAGAGTCTGGCGAGTATTGTCGAACGCATTCACAACGCCCACCTCGTTGCTCGTGGCGTCGGCATTGTCAGATCCTGGGTAACGCAAAGTCGATTGCCACACGTTGAAAGGTCCGTAGTAGTTGGTTGAGGGGTCGACGAACTTGTATTCATAAAGCGGGTTGTCGATCTGGGCCTCACCGTTCTGGGTCGTGACGGTGATCTGCGCCGAGCTCAAGAACTCAGGAAGGCAGTGGTCCCCCTCTGGCTTAGCAGCCCAGTCCCAGTATGGCCAGCGGAGAGTCTGGAGTGCATTTTCCATGCGCTGCTTGAGAGGGCCGCTTGGGAAAGAGTCGGCAATTTCCTTTGCCACCTGCAGGAACTCTTGCTCGTACAAGGCCATGTAGGCGCGGTGCCATGCTGGGAACAGAACAGAGTCGTGAGTGCAGTAACCATCGGCGCCGTTGCAGGTGTCGCACTGAGCAACACCGTCCCATTCCTCCCGTGGTACCCCATGAATGCTGGAAATAGCGTAGTAGCTGGTGACATTGCTCGTGCCTCCGCTTTGAAATTTCTGCATCGCCAGGATGAGCAGACTCCATTGGTCGGGTCGGTTCGCCAACATGTCGCTAACTTCTAGACGAGAATGAACTTGGCCGTCACCGAGGCTCTTGGAGCCTGTGGTGACGACCACGGGGCCTGTCTCCGCTGCCTGGCGGTGGTGTAGGCGGTGATGTGAGTTGTGTGAGCCATGAGCGGCGACTGTCGAAGAAAGAGTGGCTATTAAGGAAAGCGACGAGAGCGCCGCGGTGGTGAAAAGCATGGTAAAGAGGGTACGGACGCCGAGCGTGGTGTCCAAGACGGGTGGAAAGCAGCGCAAACCTGCTCAAAGGAGTGGCGAGAGGAGGGAGGGTGGTGATGAAAGGTGGAAGCACGGAAGTGCGACAAGCAACGAGTTGACAGCGTGCTGAACGAGTGACGATGAAGCAAACGGCCGTGATGCTGGTCGGATGGTGCGTGCAGCAGCAGCGGAGGCCGGTGCAGGTGCAGGTGCAGGTGCAGTGCAGTGCGGTGCACAGTGCAGTGAGCCGCTGTGCTCTAGTTTAGGGGAGTTGTGGCTGTTAGGGGAGTTGTGGCTCGAAGACGTGGGAGGGTGTGCAAGGCGAGACTAAGAGGCCCATGTTTCGCAGGCGGATGGGAACGATCGTCATTAATGGCACCAGACGCCAGTCGTTGTTGCTCTGCATCCCAGCAGCATCGCACCAGAGTTCATCGACTGCGACGCTCGTCGACCCGTGGCGCACCAGATGGAGATGTGCCGGTCTCGGCACGGGCGTAGCCATGCTGCTCAGCTGCTGGTCCCTGGCCTGTTTCAACGAGATTAAGACGCGCCGCTAGTGCGGAAGCTTCGACGAACAGGCTTGCTTGCTCCTGCAGGAACGCCCGGTGCGCCACACACCGCACCTCACATCACCACCTGCATCCGCCATCTTCACAGCGGCAGCAGCAGCAGCAGCACCACCCGCAGAGTACAAAGAGTACAGCAGTGGTAGCATCCACTGCCGCCAGCAGACAGCGACACGCACAACACCGCCGTCATCTCCACGATGACACGTCGACGATAACCCGGAAATGAGCCCTTTGTCTCTGCCAATCTCTCCGACCGTATAGGGGACCCTGTGACAGCTTCCCTGCTGGCTCTGGCTCCAGCCGTCAACCCTGGCTCTTTGCACCGGCTCTTCCATGGATACCCATCACTCTTCCCTGCAGCACTCTGCGTAAGCTCAATCACACGTGCCAACACTTTGATCAATCGGTCGAGATGGTTTTCGAAGAGAAAGACTGTCCACGTCTCAGCATGACCAAGCAGCACTGCCCGCTCTTCGCATCGCGATGCACCCACGTCCAGTGATCCGTCTATATCGAACGGCCGCACGGATACCGTGAGACGCGCGTGTATCGAGATTGACATGTCTGAAACGGACCGGATCTCTGCCGGCCACCGCCCACGTAGCACTGCGCCGGAAACGAGACGTTGCCGCAAATAGCCACCACATAATAGAACGTCTCGTCTGCTGTTGTATCGCAACGTACATACACGCTTTGTGTAAACGCCTGATGCGCCAGCCTATATACAATGCCCCTTCCGAACCCCTCCGTCAAACCGCCACACTATGCGCTCGCACCAGCGATTTGTGGTGGTCCGTACGCGACCTGTGGGTTGGGCTCTCCTGGGGCCATGAAATTCGTCTCGGGGTTTTTTGCGGCCTTTGCTGCAGAACATCTCGCCATCGTGGGCGATGAACGTGATATGCTGTTGGTGAAAAAGAAGTTCTCGATGACCTGCCGCAGAGGCTGTCCCGATGCCTGGGATCCCTTGTTCTGGTCGACGAGTTGCACTTTGCTGAGTGCTTGGAGTTGCTTGGATGTTGGCTCGACGATATCGTACCGGCGGAGAGCAGGCGAGATCTCCTCCATGCGGTCGCGAAGCGCCTCGACGTCGTCATATGGGAGTGGCGTACCGAGGGCCTCGGAAACGGCACGAACGATCTTCCAGTCGTCACGTGCAGCGCCATATAACGATGATGCAGCACGAGAGATCTGAACGCGGCCTTCGGTGTTAACCCAGGTGGCGCCCTTTTCTGCGTATGAAGCGCCAGGAAGGACGACATCAGCGAGTGCGGCACCACGGTCACCATGGTGACCTTGGTAAATTACGAAAGCATCTTTCGGGATATCAGCAACCTCAATCTCGTCAGCGCCAAGTAGCCAGATGACCTTGGGCTTGGTGTTGGCTGTCTCAGGGCTTGCGACTGTGAAGCCGACCTCGAAAGCGCCAGCTCTCGAAGCAGCACGCTGCAAAACATTGTAGCCATTCCAATCGTCAGTCACGAAGTTGGCCTTGTTCTTCTCGACGAAAGAGCCGACAGTCTCGTAGATAGCCTTGGCATCAGGGTGCTCGACAGCGCCAGAGCCGACAATGATCATTGGGTTCTTAGCTGACTTCAGCTTCTCGCCCCAGGCGCCGCTGAGCGCAGTCTGGAGGTCGTTTGCTGAGGCGCCCAGGCTCTCGTAGTCGAAGGTCGACTCAAAGTCTTGTCCAACGAGACCGACCTCGAGATCTGATCGGAGCCACTGCTTGCGAATTCTTGCATTAAGTACGGCGGCCTCCCATCGGGGGTTGGTGCCAACAAGGAGAATGGCATCAGCTTGCTCTACACCGTAAATCTTGGAATTGAAGGCGAAGTTTGATCGGATGTCAATACCGTGTGCGAGTGGCGCGGAGCCTTGTGGATGATCCAAAGCGAGGTTCTCAGAGCCGAGACGATTGGCCAGATCCTTTGCGGCAACGAGAAGCTCAGTCTCCACAAGCTCTCCAGCGATGAACTTGACCTCGTCGCCTTTTGGTGCGAGCTGTTTGAACTTGTCGCTGATCTCGACGAGCACATTCTCCCATGTCGCAGGCTGGAACTGGTTGTCCCTTCGGATGAGCGGAGTAGTAAGTCGTTGTGTGCTGAGGCCGTCGCAGGCGAATCGAGTCTTGTCGTCGATCCACTCCTCATTCACGTCGTCGTTGAGTCGTGGTAAGATTCTCATGACCTGAAGTCCTCGTCCGTCCATGCGAATGTTGCTGCCCAGACCGTTGTGTACATCTACGGTCTCAGTGTGCGAGAGCTCCCATGGACGAGCGCGGAAGGCGTATGGCTTCGAAGTCAGCGCACCAACAGGGCAAAGGTCAATGACGTTTCCAGAAAGCTCGGTATCGAGGGCGGTCTCGAGGTACGTTCCGATTTGGATGTCGTTTCCACGTCCAGTACTGCCGAGCTCAGGTGCGCCAGCGACGTCGTTTGCGAAACGGACACATCGTGTGCAGT
The DNA here is from genome assembly GCA_002116355.1 of Dothistroma pini CBS 116487. Taxonomy (NCBI): domain Eukaryota; kingdom Fungi; phylum Ascomycota; class Dothideomycetes; order Mycosphaerellales; family Mycosphaerellaceae; genus Dothistroma; species Dothistroma pini. Next base: position 33,683 of record MWSO01000331.1, read on the forward strand.
GGATACATCGGTTCATGGATGTCTGATATGTCAGTGGTGCTGCCTCTGCCCATCAGTGTATACCATGCTCACCTTAACGAGTGGTCCAATGTTCTTGTCTTCCACTGCTCGCTTGCCATCCAATTCGTGGAAGCGTCCTCTGTCCGAGCCATATCTCATACTCTGATCTTGCAAGTCACATTCTCCACCCTGATCACAGATGGGGCAGTCCAGCGGGTGGTTGGCCAGCAGGAATTCCATGACGCCTTCCCTTGCTTTGTGGGTGAGCGGGCTGTTGGTCTTCACAACCATTCCAGGCTGGACGGGCCATGCGCATGATGCGACTGGCTTTGGTGCTCGCTCGACTTCGACAAGGCACATTCTGCAGTTTCCGGCGATCATGAGTTTCTCGTGGTAGCAGTATCGGGGGATCGTGGCGCCTGCTTTCTCGCAGGCCTGGATAAGAGCAGAGCCGGCTGCCTCAATGCATCAGTATAATGTCGGATCGTAATGCAGTCTTCGTAACCGGAGGCATACCTTCTATCGAAACCTTCTTGCCGTCGACTGTGAGCTCCACCTCGGCGCGCCGTCTTGCACTCGTGGCGAAGGTGCGCGCGGTGCGTGTGGCATTGAGAGTGGCTGTGGCCGGCGAGCGGGCCAGCGACCGCAACAGAACTTGCCTCGCCATACTGCCTGCGTCGCCGCGATGGGGTGGGATGTGTGAGAGGCAAATGGGTGCGGCTACGATGTCATGAGGTACACGGCAAAGCTCAGGTATGAATTGATGGAGTCTGTGAAGCACAGACGTCAGCATTAGGACGACGCTGATTCGTCGGAGCAGCTGCGGATAGGGCCGTTCTTGCCATACAAACTCTGCGCACCGCGCTCCAACTTCCTCCCTTCTCTCTGCAACTCATTCACGATGCTGTTTATTGTGAGATGGTTCGACTTCCTACCTGACTGTCTTCTATTATGTATCGGAGAGCACGAACTCGGGCCCTGTAGCTGGAACGTCTTACTACATCAGTGTATCAAATTCCTTACCAACAGGGCAACATCTCATCGTGTACCTGTACATGCGTCGATGATGCTTATAACGAGGCACGGCACGGCACGGCAAGACTGCCGATAGCTTTACACTCACCACACTGTCCGGTCTCTGGGTGCTCTCTGAGTAGCTCACTTACGGTCTGATTGATGTCCTTGGCAAGCTCTTGATCTCTTGGAGCAATTTCGCTCACTCGCTGCCATGTCCTAGCATCTTCATCGGGCCGCGTATGTTTCGTGACAGCAGGACCGAAATGTCACGGTCGCTCCCGCATGGGCGACGAGCTACACTACTGCGGTAGACTTAGTGATTCAGTAGCACTGTCTACCATAGCACTGATGTCGGATGCCTTGACAGCCTGGTGTAAGACGACAAGGAAACTTGTACAAAGCTTAGATGCCTTCCTTCTTTACAGCATCCGCCGAACGACGATCCTGCCAAATCCCCCTACTGCCAGCCCGTAAGGTACTTCTGACACACCACACAAGCACCATCAATGTCCATAGGCCTCTTTCACGAAAGCCTCCTAATCCTTCTCATACGCATACGCCGACTTCCCCGGCCAAAGTGGCCCAGGCCTCCTCTTTCCCTCAAAACTCAAACCCCCAGGTAAAAGATTATGGAAGACACTCCTAAGCTCCTGCTCCCCAAAGAACTCGTTCTCCCCGAAACACCCCCTTCCAAACCTCAAGTTTCCCGGCTTCTCATAGTCCTTAGCGCGCCACCCGAAAGACACCGGCCGGTCTGTGGCGATGTGGTCGATCTTGATGGTGCCGCCTTGCCAGCCGAGTTCGAAGGCGCCCCAGATTTTGCCGGACTCGTTGTCGACCTGGAGGAAGAGGCGGAGTTTGGAGTCCTGGTCTGCAATTTGGGGACTGACAATGTCGTAGACGCTGGTAATATTGATTTGGGGTGGGGTAAGGACGTGGTGCTGGGTGGGTTCGGGTTCGATGTAGGGAGATGAGACGGTTGGTGGTTGGAAGAAGCGGCGTAGTCGGAGTCTTCGTAGTGTGGCTCGGGTTTGATGGGGGAATGTTGGCTTGATTGAGGGCCGCCGAAGCCGATGACGCTCTTTCGTGCTGTTTGCTTTGGTCGGCCTCGTGGTGTCGCTGTGGTGGAGGGAGTGCCTGGCAGCTGACGGTGAGAGCCTCGAGAGGAACTGAGATCTGCTACTCGAAGGGTCGTTGGTGTTCTCGGACCAGAGGACGCGAGAGTAGTGGCCGAGCTGCTCTTCTTTGCAAGTCTGCTGACAGGAGTCGCTTTAACTCTCGCTGCGCTCTTCTTGGTAGTATTCGTAGTGGAGTGGTCGACGTTGATGGTTACGTCTCCAACCTGCACAGACACTTTGGTCTTCGTTGCAATCGAGGCAGCTGGCTTCTCCTCATCTCGAGCCCGCTTGGTGCCTTTGCTCATGGCAGGCCGTGGCTTAGAAAGTGTCTTCGTCTTGCGTACTGCCGCGGCATACTCCTGCTTCATCGACGCCTCCATAACCACCGGGTGGGGAGGTGCGGCCCCGAGCTTCTTTTGATTGAGAGCCTGTTGCAGACGAACCTTGGCTGTGTTCTTGTCTTTAGACCTCTGCCAAACCATAGTGGACCAGTTGTGCCTCATACCAAAGAGCGACTTGATCTTTGCTCTCTCTACCCCCAAGGTACCGCTTGATCTCGCCTTCCGATGCTCGAGGATGGCGCTTGAGCTCGCCACCCACATCGACAAGCAAGACGTCGCGGAAGAGGAACTCGCCGCGCACTACTGATGCGACAAAGCCATCCATTGCTGCGTTGCGGCTGCAAGCGTTGTGATGTAGGTGCACACTTGGTGGATAACGTGAAGAGCAAGAAGAGATTGGATGGGACGTGACTGGAAATGTGGGTCGCAAGAATGCATTGTCGGCAAAGCCGCGGTAAATGGTAATCACATGCGCTCTTGCATCAAAGTTTCGTTCTGTTTGACGTACAGCACGAAACTTCCGGCTAGATCATTCTGTCAGCGTTTGTGGAGATATTGCCATGACAAAGTTCTGAGATGTCTCTGTATGTGCGTGAAGCCACTCAACCGCCGTGGTCTTTGTACCGTGGCTCAAGAATGTCTGTTGTCTCGCCTACGACGCTCTCGTCTCTGTGCATCCCTCCATTCCTGTTGTTCTTTATACGCGTTCTCTTCGTGATTGGTATGTCTAGCAATCTTCTTGTACCTAAAAGCAGCAGTTGATGTAAGCACATGTTCTAGATGCGAGTATGGGTCTTCTCCATGAACTACACTCACCACTCGACGGCAAAGAAACCAGTGCATAAGGCTTCAGCGTAGGGTAAGAAACCTGCACTCTTCAAGGAACCGTTTCGAACAGATCCAACGGCTACGCCGCTGGCGGCTGCAAGCGCAAGGCGCTTTCCCTTCTGACCAAGCCACGGTCCTGGCTCGTTACGAGCTCTGATGGCTTCCAGTCCAGCACCGATAGCCGCGGACTTCATCGCCTTCGCCATCGTGTATTTATCCTTAGGGCGAGATGGGTCTTTTTGTGGTGAGTAGCGTGGTCGGCTTCGACTTCGGCTTCGGCTTCGGCTTTGGCTTCGGCTTCGACTGCTGCTGCGGCTTAAACTATAGCTGCTGTAGCTGCTTGAGCTGCGATGTCGACGTGGCCTTCGTGATGGCTCCCTGTACGAGGGACGACCTTGGCGAGCATGGTCATCACGGTTGCACAGCTCATCATCGTACAGGCTTCGTGAGGGTCGTCTGTACAGCGTTCTCCTGTGATTTGCGATAATTTGTCCGGGTCGAAGGTCATCGTACTGCTGTGCATGAGCTGGGAATTGAGCCCATATCGGAAATGCGGGCGCCATGTAACTCAAGTGTGGTCGGGCAACCGAGACATGCGGAAAGCTTTGCCTTTCGTGGAGTTTGTCGAGAGGCCGCAAGAAGGGTCAAGCCTAAGTAAATAGAATAGCATCTTACCATATGACCACAATAGGCTTTTACTGTGCCAAGTAGCATTACTTCTGCACCACGAACTCGGTGTGACTGGACCATGACAATAGCCCGTCATGTTTCGTTGCATAGCCCGTAAAGTACAATTCTCAATACGACACAGCGTCCAAGTCAGCTACAGAGGTAGAGTGGCGTGAAGCCGCGCATTGCGTTGGCCGGCGGTGCTCCTATTCGCCGCTGCAAGACTGAAGCATGCGACATGCCTTGGTCACTGTGCACGTTGCATGACTGCATTGTCGTCAGCAGTCAAGTGACCAGTCGTCCGTCGTCGTAAGGAAGGGTATCTGCACAGCGCATCGTTATGCCAGGATGAACCTGCCGTGTGCATCGTGGTTGAAACGGGAGCAATGCCTGGTTGTAGGTCTGATCCGGGGACCGAGCGAGCGGTGGGCACCGATATCAACGGCGTGGCCTGGGCAGGCGCTCTCATCTAGCGATGGCAGAAGAGGAGAAGGCGATGCCGACGTCGACGTTGCTTCGGGCCGGCATCGCATCCGGGTTGCCGATGGTCTTGTTTCTTGACGACAAGGAGGGGAAGTTCGTCACATGCAATTTGCTCGTCAACAAAGCTGGAGTTACGTCAGTCAACTATGGCGCGAAAAGGGCATTTCAAGGCGACGTCAACGCTATCAGCAAGAACATGATGAACAACCAGACTTTCGTCGACTGGACTTCGAACTGCAACATCAATGTTGCGAGCTACGACTTCACCTCTGCTGCCTTCTTGCCACTACTCGTCGCTGTCGGACAGCATGGATACCTGGAAGCCGGCTACTTCCAAAGTGAGATGACTCCTATCACGCACGATGCTGGAAAGCAGAAGGAACATTGCAGAACAGCCTGGGGTGTGCCTCTTGGACGCGCTGGACAACCAAGACATTATGCTCAGGCTCTGCCGAACTTCAGAGGGGCTTTACATCTGGATGTGACATCTTGCTGACCTGTGTGTATAGATATGTGACAGGGTCGAGTCTTCTCATCGACGGCGGGTGGCTATTGGCACATGCTTGAACCATAGCATTCGAACACGGGTGCTTTGTACGGTGTCGGGAAACATTACCGCAGTACAATACGGTAATTATCATGATGCGCTGAGATTTGGCAGCTGATTTCGCTGTGCTGATGGTCGGTGCCGGGGTCTTTCACGCAGACAGGTATAGCATCTGCTCAAGGAAAGTCGGGCCGACATCCGCGCCTCTCCACCCATGTCTCACGATGTCGAAGAAGGATCTCCAAACAATGCCACAGATCTTTCCTCTATCATCTCACGACTCGCAAAGCCTCAGCCATATGAGCACATAGACATACAAGTGACACATGGCAGCCGCGGACTACCCGGCAGATGAGAGTCGGCCGCGCCGAGGTTCACGGTAACTCCGCTCTCACGTCAGCTTCAAGAGTCCCAGTTGAACACCTCACGTGTGCGCCACAACTACATATCTTGCTAACGTCTTGAATGCAACAATAACACATCAAGTGGACCACGAACATGTCTCGATCTTCGCGAAGGACTCCAGTCATTATTGGAGTGGGAGATTTTGTCAACAAATCGAAAAAGGTCGAAGATGCTATCGAGCCAGCTCAGCTGATGATCCTGGCCATCCAAGAAGCCATCAAAGATGCCGGACTGGACGCTTCTACTCTTGCTGGACTGCGATCCTCGATCGATAGCATTGACGTTGTGAAATCTTGGACTTGGCCTTGCGACTACCCGACCCTCATCGCGGGTAGGTTAGGATTCAAGCCCGTACACGCACACTATAGTGATCATGGAGGAAATCAACCTGCAAAACTCCTCGATGAAGCTGCGAGACGAATTTCGAAAGGCGAAAGTAACGTAGCTGTGGTAACAGGAGGCGAAGCTCTAGCATCACTCACTGCGTGCGCTGCTGCTAAGAAAATGCCACCACCCGGCTGGACAGCACCCACAGAAGACGTAGACTCAGTCTTCTCGCCAACGACCAGGAAACTGCAACCAAGTCTTGGCGAGAGGCATTCCATCGGCAATCCAATACAACTCTACCCACTCTACGAGAACAGTTTCCGTGCCCATCAGGGACAGTCAATAAAAGACAACCACGCCGAATCAGTCCAGATGTACGCCGACTTCGCCAAAGTAGCAGAGAAGCAACCATACGCCTGGAACTACGGCTCACCAGCTGAGACTGCCGAAAGTATCGGGACAATTCGGAAGAAGAACAGAATGATCTGCATGCCATATCCTTTACTCATGAATGCTTTCAACACCGTCAACTGCGCAGCAGCATGCGTCCTCACAACCGCTCAGCACGCAAGAGAACTTGGTATCCCTTCGGAGAAGCTGATCTATCCTCTCGGCGGCGCAGGCACATCCGACAGCAACGACTTTTGGCTCCGACCGACATTCTGGTGGAGTCCATCGATATCTCGATCCCTAGATGCTGCCCTTGAAGTCTCTTCCGTGCAAAAAGATAACATCGACCTGTGCGATTTCTACTCCTGCTTTCCCATTGTGCCGAAGCTGGCTTGCCATCATCTTGGTCTGCCTACGACACGTGGAGACAAGCCGATCACTCTGCTTGGAGGGTTGACGTCGTTTGGTGGAGCCGGGAACAATTACTCGATGCATGCTATCTCTGAGATGGTGCGACAGCTCCGAGCAGGGAAGGGCAAGACTGGTCTCATCTTGGCGAATGGTGGATGGGTAACTTATCAGCATGTCGTTCTGCTGTCGAGATCGCCGAGGAGTGATGGATTGCCGTACCCTGATCAGGCGCCTTTGCCGAACTTCGTGACGGATGTGTACGTTCCGCCTACTGTTGAGCAGGCAGAGGGCGATGCTGTTGTAGAGGTCAGTCTATACTTATTCGAAGTTCAAGCTGTCAGATGACAGTTGCTAACGGTGCTACAGACGTATACTGTCGAATACGGCAGAGATGGCAAGCCGTCGATGGGCCATGTAGTCGGCAGGCTAAAGACTGGCCAGCGATTCCTCGCCAATCATGCCGACGACCGCACCCTGCAAGAGCTCAGTAGCTGGGACGTGGAGCCCATCTTACGTAGCGGTAAGGTGAAGACAGATACAAGCGGGCGGAATCTGTTCTCATTCGGCGAGAGCTCGAAGCTATGAAAGCAGATAAGCAGGGTGTCAGTATGGTGTATAGCCATCATAATATCTCTCCATCAACAGCGGGCCTATCTTGTACGGCGCTATGACTTCCCATTCCTGCTTCGCTGGCAGATGGTTCTGGTTCCAGTACACAATGCCATGCCGCAGCCAGGCAGCATAAGTCCCAGGCACATTATCAGAGCCCTCGTACTTTCGCCACAACGATCCAAGTGTCTGGCCAAGCACTCTGATGATCAAGCCATGCGCCAGCTTGAATCCGAAGCTTTCTCGTAGGCAGGACTCGACGATATTCCGGGCCTTCCTCTGATCGTCGCTCTCCTGTTCACCATTCCCCGGCAAGGATAATGACATAAGCCTGAACGCCTCAGGACCGTCCCAGGCCGTGAGCTCGTTAATGAGCTGGCTGCCTTTCATATAATCGATCGCATAGACATGTTTCGCACAATACTCCGGACCATTCCAGCCATCTTCGCGATCCACCAGACCCATCACCAAGCTCATCACTTGCCCCTGGATGATATAGTCCGTAAGCATCTTGCTCACTTCCTTAGGTCCATACACCCTGTCGCCTTCCTTGAACGTGAAGCCAGCAGTAGCGCCTTGCAGCTCCAGGCCGGCGAGCAGTGGATGTGCATGCATGCCTTCAGTGCCAGTCTTGGCCTCCCAGATCTTCAGCAGAAGCTTGTGGCAGCGAGCAAATAACGGATTACTCCGCTTTGAGCAGAGGAAGTAATTGGTCAAAGCGCGATCTTTTGGACTCCCACAGTTGTACGATAGGATCTCGTATTGTGATGCCGGATCTCCGACGGTTGAGTTCCACATTCGGTCCAAATGTCCGATTTGCATGAGACCCACATCTGCGTAGACACCACCGTATATCAGCAACAGAGGCCAGCGGACAAGGTCTGAAGTATGTTGAGGCGCGTAGTCTCCGCCAATGGTGCCGTCAATGAAGGCTTGGGGGAAAGTCCCGGCGTCTTCCGTGTCCAGAAAGTTGCTGACGTTCAATGGTGATCCCTGGACTCGATTCGTCACGCGGATAGTCCAGCCTTGCGGAGAGAGTTTTCTGTGCCAGGCTCGAATGTTGCGTTGCGTGTATGGGTGCATATCCTCGAAACCCTGGTGCCAGAAGAACCAGATGTTCTTCTCATCCTTCACTTCGGGCGGACTGAGTAGAGAGACGTCGACTTCTGCGTCTGATCGTCGATCAAGCAAGCGATCTGGAATGACATGAAGACCTTTGGGGAGTTGGTAGCTCATGTTGATGCGGCCGAACGTCCTTGAGATGCGTTTGGGGACGAGGATATGGATGGAGTGGTAGCCGATTGTAGACTGAAATGTGGACGACGAGGAGTCAGGCTTCTGTAGTATGTGGGTACAGAGCGTAGTCACCAAGTTGTTGTCGAGCTCGTTACCTGCTTTTGATGTAAAAGCGGTCACAACTGCCTAAATGCCAAGTCGGGAAGATCGAGAAGCAGTAAGCGGGCCAATGACCGGGCAACACTCATTATGATTCATGTCGCGCTGCAAGAGTGGTCGTGTTGCAATTGATCGCTCTGCCTGCGTCAGGTCTTCCACATTGACTTGCGACACGACAACTCAGCCACGTTCCAATCCCCTTGAGGTCTCACATACACGACAGAGCTTCCATATGTCTTGTGCTTGCCGACCACATAGAAGATCGTTGCGAAGCCGAGGACCGAACTCAAATTGAGCGAGACCTAGTTCATGTCTTGCGGGGTGGGATTAGGTGCAGCTGTGAACAAGACCAGCACGAAGGCCAGACTCAAGAAGCAAATTGCAGGAATGTCGATCGGTAGTCCGAGTCTGCCAGGAGGGAACCTCATTAAAGGCAACTTAGGGCCTGTCGCTTTCCTGAAAGCGACGTAGCCGATAGAGATCAAGTAGCTCTCTAGGATTGAGGCTGCCACAAGGCAGGCAATGATGTTAAAGGCCAGCGATAATTCGATGAGGATCAGAGATAGCACGAGCGTGAGGATCAAAGTACTGCGGGCGACGTCGTTCATCGGAATCGAACTGCGAGGAGAGACCTTCGAGAAGAAGTTCGTAAATGGAATGCTTCCGTCCCTCGCAAAGCTGTACTGTGGTCTTGAACTCGTTGTAACTTTGTTTACTGTACGGAAGAGCAGCGCCAGTATGATGTCAGATATCATGATGGCCGTTCCTGCGACGCTTCCAGTGGCATTCATTAAGCATGTATGGCTGCCCAGTCGGAGATTTGATCGCCGTTCGACGTCACAGCTCGAAAAAGTTGCTCGTCTTCCTGCGCTCCGAAGAACCTGGCGAGAAATCTTCCATGCCATGATCGTTCGATTCTGTGCCTTCCATAAACTCCCTGACTGTCACGCTGCCTTGCCCAGGTTCCTGAGCCATCGTAGTCAGACGCTGGGCACACAATCAAAAACAGCGTGGTCGTCTAGATAGTCGGCCAGGTGCAAGACGTAGTCGGCGTCCAAATCTTCGTGTAGACTACTGCGGTCTATGAGAATTGTGTCGAACAACGACCGGTCCAGTGAGTGAGCCTAGAGCTAGTAGAGACCGAGGCCAGCGTCCTGACAGACGAATGAGCACGACCCGAGCTTCAGGCAGAAGGATGGCCTAAAGTAGCTCAACTGGAACATCTTTCAGGGCATGATTTCCTCCATGGAATGTGTTCACGTTGCATGGCGCGAGGAACCTGTAACGTCATTCAGATGCCAAATGAGAGATTATCCGAGCGGGAAGTCGCGATTGGTCGACTGGAAGAGCAGTGGGGTGGTTGATCGGCGTTCTCAAACTCCACACAGTCGAGAGGCACAGCAGACTTCTCCTCATCACAAACCGGCCCTCGCCTCTCATCGCCCTCATAACACAGACGCCATGTGACATCGGAGTTTCACTCAGCGACTGACGGAGCGCGCTGTCGCGATTTCGAGACGGCCGAAATTCATGATACGAGGTCGATAATGTGGTCGTCACTCTTCAGTTGAACTGCCTCCTGTAGCTACTGTAACATCAATTTCAGCGTATCGAGGTCCACTCTTGACATGTCATGTCAGAGGCACAGCGACCAAACGGACTGCTCCGCTGTCTGGAGAGCTCAGCCATCACCAGACACTCCACTCGGCACCTTCAGGCTTAGGCGATAGATTTCTCGACCATCTTCTGATGTGATCACTTGTGAACAGTTCCTTGTATCTTATCCAGGTAAGGCCGTCCATCAACTTTTGTGCCCTGGCCATGCCGGTAGGTCTCTTGAGCTTAGTCACATGTTGCAACGACCTCATACTTCGTTGCGCCTTTTATTACTTGTCTACAGGTTGTGGTGCCTTTCATCTTGCGCAAAGACATTCATCCGAAATGGCGTTGCCCACCGCATCCGAGTCTTCGACACTACAATTCGCCTCTCCATCGGGCTTGCCGGCGGACGAACACTACTTCCGAGACGAAGACCACACATCTGTACAGCGAAATCTATCCACAATCTATGCACACTAACTTCTGCTAGCAAAACCAGCACCGACGCCATGCTTGAAACCCTGATGCTCACCCAATGCTCAACAATGCTCAACACTTCCGGAAGCCCCCAATTTCCCCACCACCCCTCTCTAATCTCCCTTCCCTCTACCGCCGGCCCCTTGTCGGCTTATCATATACCCCATTATTCAGATTAATCAACCACTTCACCGCCAACGGCCAGCCAAAGAAGAGGACAACACCAGCGACGTAAAATGGTGCAGCTCTGCCGAATTTGGCTCGATAGAACGGCCAAGCTACCGGATGTGGGAGTTGTGATGTAGGGTTCCGTGCCATTGGGTGTGCTTCTTTTGGGAGGAGATTCTTTAGGACGCGTGAGAAGCTCGACGTGGAGGCCTGGGAGAGGGCATTAGAGGGGACATTGAGTGTAAACACGGCAAGGGGTGGGCTTACGGGTGAGGTGTGTGCTGCGGATGCAGTAGCTGCTGCTGAGTCGAGGGTGCTCATCTTGGGCGTGGCGGTAAGGTTTATGGTGTGGTTGAAGTGAGTACAGCCTTTGCAAGTGCCTTTGCAAGTATGGACTGCCGTGTTGGTGTTATTTGCTTTCGATGCTGTGATAATGCTGATACGCCAAGGACTAAATGCAAGAAGGGCGCCTACAATATATACCAACCCTATCTCCTAGCTTTCATCGCCACGCTTCCTCCTACGCCGCAACGTTGCCGCAAACGCGTCGCCTAGGACAATGTCGGAGTGCTTAGCAACATTTGCGATGTGGGAAGTCGGTCCCTATCCCTGAGCCGGAGGGCGAGACAGCGTGTTCTGGCAGGGATTGTCATCGCGGAGCAGCATAGGGCCGCAGGCCTGGCGAGGGTTTGAGTGGAATGTGCAAGCTAGTGACTTCCGTAATACGATGGCGTGCGTTAAACTGTCAAGGGACCTCGGTCGTGGCCGTGACGAAAAGCTGCGATGCCGTCCGTGTGAGGTCTCTAAAGTACGAGAAGAGGTCGGACTTCCTACCGGGCCAGTTTTCGGCAGGTTCCGAAGTGTGACATCTCACGCCACCAGTCGTTATTCCTTGGCCGACCATCATCCTTGGCTTCTAACGCATGCACTTAGTGCTTCCATAACTTGCTGCTAACAGCAATGTCTTTGTTTCTACTTGGACGCAAATTATGGTACAGTCCTTTCCCAGCGTCAAGCAACCGCGTCGCTGCCTCTTTGATCCCAAACGCCATGCGCTGTCATCTCGACATATGTGAAAGTGGCTTGCAGCCATCGTCAAGTTCATCATTACATCCAGAAAATCAAAGTGCAAAAGAAAGCCGTCGTCGCCAACGGGCGGAACAGCCACACGGTATATCTACAAGTCGTTAGTGTCCAAAGAGCGCCTGGCATCTCCAGACCGGCGACATCCACCCATACTATCTACAGATCGTCGCCAGCTGAACCGCAACGTCTCCTCACTGGCCCGCGGCGACATCTCGATGATGCTGCTCGTTGGTGTGAACCTCGATATTCGACTGTCGTCGCTACTGCCACCGGCCAGGCTTTGTGGGCTGAAACAATGAGTTGTGTGACCTATGAAAGTGCCGTCTTCTGATGTATTTGGTGTGTATAACAGGCCATCGATGATAATGCTGTTCGCTCGCGAGCTTAGAACTACGCTATTGCTTCGGACGCTGCTGCTTCGCACGCTGCTGCTGCCACTCGCGTGGCTTCCAGCTTCTGTTTGTTGGTATCGCGATGTGTATTCCGGTAGACTTTCGGAGTGATATGAAGGTAGTGTCATGGTGCTTGCTCGTGACCGTGAGACGGGCGTGAAAGGTAGAGGAATCAACGGTGGAGGTGGGTCGTTGATGGGGGTGATGATGCTGAAGCAGTGATCGTCGACTTGTACTAGGCTTGCCACGATCTCGTGTGCATGCCTCAGCTCGCGGATTTCCGCATCCATGATCTCGCCCTTTCCCGCAGTCGCAGCGTCTTGCTCAAGCATGGCATCCTGGAGGATGAGAGCCCGCTTCTCCTCGTAGTCCTTCATCGTGGGCTCTTCTTCTCCTTTGAAGCAGTTGAGCGCCTGCACAAAGGCTTCCCATCGCCGCCGCATGTCTGCTCTTCGTGCTGCCCGACGGTAGGCTCTCGCATTCCTCCTCTCTTCCCGGTCGGCTTCCCGCTCCACTCGCTTTCGCATCGACATGCATTTCCGACGTATGAAGGAGAACAGTGCACTCAACCCGAGCAGTCCGGCGACTGCGCCGAGAGCCTTGATGAGGGCGTTTTGTGAGTAGATGACCTGGATGGGCTGTATGGCAGCTGACGAGAGGCTTGCCGTCCTTGTAGTGTTGGTGTATGTTGCCGCGACAGCGACTTTGGGAGTAGTGAGTTTCTCATTGCTATCATCATCAAGTTCGATCAGCTTTTGTGAGCTCGGGTTTTGCACCTTCGCATAGCCGACTTTTGGCACGGTCAGGATGCCAATCTTATCGCACATGCGTTGAGCGATGACCTTGGCGGCACATACGAGGCCATCGCACTGCTGTAGAAGATGCTGTAGCGTAACCTGGTCCCGATGGTCTCTAAGACATTTGGCGATGGCCTCCTTCTTATTTGTTATCGCATTGTGGAGTTCGCCGGCTTCAAGTTCCAGTAAGAGCAAGGTCTCGATCTCAGCTTCGATGTCCAGTGGCTCCTGGCTGTCATTGCTGTGGGTCGTGAACGTATCGCTAGTGGTAGCTTCTGACTCCCACTTGTCGCTCATGAAGGACTTGTTGTATTGGTCAAAGTTAACGGCAGCGCCTTCGTAACGTGTTGCGAGCTTGACCAGCCGGCGCGGGGCTGTAGGATTCGCGACGACGCTGAAACCTGACCTTGAGGAGGCGACGCCGTCTACTGAATCAATCGTGAGGTCAATGTTCTGTACATTATCGTATGCAGTCGGAAGACCCGGAGCCGCGGCAACTTCACCGGCGATGAGGATATGAATGAAATGTGGAAAGCCTAGCGTGTCCGGCACGGTGAGCGACTGTGATGCGTGCCGGGCGACCAACTGCTTGCTGTCTGGAGAAGTGGTCCAGGTGATATCAAGAAGTTCGGAGTTGAGAGTAATGTTGGACGAGGTGGCATCTGACGACGGTCTGACTTGCAGATCGAAGACCTGAGGCACAACCGATCAGCAACGCGCACGGAAAGGTTCGGGTGAGGTATCGTAACAAAAAGTGAAACTGAGGCGGTATGGTGAGATCAGAGGGTCGTGAGGGTCCGAAGAGGCATCAAGGTTGTCTCTGGCCGATCTGACGGGTGACAGGCTTAGGATGTTGCTGGGATGCGTATACTCACCAGCGCTTCGTCATCCTGGCCAATAGGTGCCCGGAATTTGGTGTAACCATTGTCGGAATCTATGATAGTACTATCAGCATGTGTATGGCTGTAGCCTACCTACCTAGGAGTGGGCTTGCTTACTATATTCAAGCACTTGCAACTCGGTGGTGCTGCTCATGGCTCGGGGAGAAATTGGTAGAGCCAAGGCCGAAACCAAACTCAGGGCTGCAGCTAGGAACGAGCGCATCGCTGCTCGATATTTGACCCGTTTACATTACCAGGCAAGGATGAGTGGCCCTCGCACAAAAGGCCAGTCGCCTGTGAACAATGCCAGATGGAAAATATGCGGGAAATATGAGACGGAGGAAGCGAAGAGACAACGTAACTGCGAAAAGGGTGCTGCCTGATGATCCTTCCGTGAGGCCGCTGTGAGGCGCAGTAAAGTGCTGTCATGTTGTCTCAGAAGCTCAGGCCCAGACACTATCACTCTACAGACTTGGAGATCTCGCATTCGCTCTTTCTGTAAATCTCCACACAGCATGGCTATCCAACAGCACAAGGCGCCTGTTGCGAAGCCGGCGAAGAGAACGAAGCAGCAAGAGGTCAGCGATGATGACACATCAGTAGGCGAGGATATTGGCCTGGATGATGTCGAAGAGGAGTTCCATACGGAGGATGAAAGTGAAGACGAAGACGCTGCTCAGTTGGCTGGAGAAGATTCGGCGGAGGAGTTCCATACCGCCTCAGAAGATGAGAAAGAATCGAAAGATGAGAGCGAAACACAACCGCTTCGTAGCGCACCGTTACTTCCAGCTGCGCTCCTCAAATCCAAACCAACGACCACATCCGCGCCGGTAAAGATCTCTTGGGACCAATTGAGCCGCGCAGACAAGAAAGCATTGCGCGATGAGATGGGAATTAGTATGAAGCAGCTAAGAACTCAGGTTCAAGGTACTGGTGTGCTGGAAGCTGGCAGAGCAGCGCAGGTCAAGCGTGGGATCCTGCCAGCGGACAAAGTCGCAGGAAGCAGGATTGCGAAGAGGAAGAGGAAGGGCAGAGAGCCGAAAATTGAGGCGAGTGGGAAGCAGAAGCTGATCGAGGCGAGGAGACAGCCGGCGTTACTGAATGCGAGGGGGAGTGTGCAGCCGGTCAAGAAGAAGAGGAAGGGTTGACATAAAACTCTTGAGCCATCTTGATCAAGCTGTCGACTATTCCTTCGACGTAGGCAGAGGCGAGCACATCGCCACCACCGCTAACATGACTGGGTTCCTTACAATCAGAGCAACGCCCTGTGCCATGTACATGCCGCACCGATAGACGATCTACCTTCCCGCCTTCACGAACGCCAGCCTGTACACCACTGCAGCCATACACCCCCGCCAGGCTCATAAGAAGTCCAACACCAAACCCGGTGCGACCTTCTCCAAATCCTCCACCTCCAACCATCCCACATCGCTCTGCGTCGCAACATCCCCCCTCTCCCCGGCCTCTTCCTTCTCCGCCTTCGTCCTCGCGATAGCCTCCCTTACAAAGACTTCCACATACTCGTGAAACACCTGAATCGCCTGCTTGTCGATCTTGGTGTTCTTATTAACGAAGCCGTCATGCAAGAGGCGCAGGAGAAGAGGTTGTGGGATCGAGTGCGTAGAGTCTGACTGTGTTGGCATTGGGTCTTCACCTGGGTAAGCTTTGGAGGTGGTGTTGTCGGGAGGGTCGTTGGGGTGTTCAGAGGATATTGACATGGGTGAGGGAGCGCGGACTGCGGGATGGCGAGATGTAGTAGCAGCCTTAGGTTGTGGCTTCTTCTTCGTTGCTGCTAGAGGATCGTCCTCGAGCGTTTCGGAGTCATCATCCTCTGCTGTCTGCTTCTCTCGTACAAGGTCCGCCAGATCATCGTCGTCTCCATCGCTGGACTCTAGTGGTATGCTTTCTGGTGCAGGCTTCTTTGGCGGTGCTTTTTTGACTGCGGGACGCGATTTGACAGAGCTTTCGGACTCTGTTGTCAGAATGCGTGGGACTTTGGATGGTCGAAGCGGTTTGAAAGCTGGCGTTTTGCGTTTGCTGGAAGGGTATATCACGCTCTCTTTGGGCTCCTTTCTGGGCGGCATTTTGCTGAGTTTGTGCTTGGTTGCAGGAAGTAGGATCCAGCTCGAAGTTCGTGTTTGCACGCGTCAATTTCGCGCCGCGGGGAACTTGCGGGCAGGGATCGACATTCACTTCCGTCACCACTTCTTGAGGGAAGAAGAAGGAGCATTCGTGCTCCTCAAGTAACTTACCACCGACTTGATGTACGAATCGAGTCCGGTTGCTAGAGGCCTTATTCATGAGAACGATGTAGCAGCTGCACATCTGGCCTGGTCCCATAAGAGCCCCTAAATGCTCCGGCCCAAAGGACAAGGAACCAATAAAAATGGCCGGCATTGAGACGACTTCGATATCCGCTCAACACCAAGTCTTCACCACAACTGAGCTTTTCGAATGCATTCTGCTACACCTCGGTGCCCAGACGCTCCTTCTGAGCAAAAGGGTCAATAAGAGTTTCCACCACACCATTCGCGACTCCTGCAAACTTCGTCAGAAACTCTGGCTTGAACCAGGAGACGGCGATTTTGACGTTGAGGATCCTCTTATACCCCCCACTGCTCAACGCCCTCGCATCAACCCCTTCCTAGCAACTCCCTGGGTCCGCCAACACTGCCATTCCCACATAGGCCGCATCGAATTCGGTGAGCCGGACACCAGTGGCGGCTTCCTCGCCCCAGTCTTACGCATAATATGCCGTAAAGGGGTCAGCTGGCAGGAAACTCCCAGAGCGAGTTGGCGGGACATGATCGTTGTGTCAAAACATGAGCCGTACTTCCAGTTTCGGATTATGAGACATAGTCCAGATAATGGAAATTTGCTGCTGTGGCAACTTGTGTTCTTCGAGAAGAGTCCTACGGCGGGGGAGTTGATTGAGTTGGCGTTGGAGCCGAAAAGTCTGTCGGATTTGGTGGTGAGGAAGGATGGGAGCAGGGTGTGGGCGAGCACTGTGCCGAGGTTAAGGGAGATCTTGCAAGAGCTGGATGGTGGTGCTGGTACATGAGGGTGCTGGGCACGGCGAGCCAGAGCAGGCTGCAAGCATGAAGTGAAGGCCGCGAGGCGGTCTTGATCCCGCGGGAGGTCGCATGGCACCACGGACCGGGTCGATCAGGCCAGGTTCACCGATGCGGACCATTCAATGACTGCGTTAGGGCCGTCGCGCACGTTCAAGGCCGGGTTTCGAGAGTAGATCGAACTCTCAGCAGTACTGATCATCACTGAGCGTACGGCCGACTGCAGCACGCGTCGATATCATGGACTGACCCTATAGTTCCAGCTACGCTACAAGCCTACAAGCCCCCTACCACGCTCCACTCTTCCACGAACATAGGAGGTACAATGTCCCGCTAGCGCTCAGACCTACCTCCCATCCCCGCATCACCCGTCCTTCACTTCACCCTCAGATACAAGCCCTTCATCACTCAGCACAAGTGATATACACTTCTCCAATGCTTGTCCCTTCACCAAAAATGCTTGTCCCTTCACCAAAGAAGCAGAAAAACTCGCATCTGTGGCGCAAGCTTTACTTTCGGCGTGTACACAGCTCAGCTCGATTCGGGATGATATCCTTTCCATACCATCTCAATCCTGAGTTGTGTATTACTGGCCACCATAAGTCCGATACGATAGTAAGATGCGTTCCAGATCTTCCGAGGTGTAAGAACTTCGGTCTTGTCTTTTTGCCAGTGCTTGACATGAGGCAACATTGCTGGCATTGGGGGACGGCGTGGTATCCTTTTGCTCCACGCTGCAAGATGGCTCGGTTGATGTAGCCATAAATCACATATATACACTACCTCACCACCCCATTAGCATTCCTCCTATCCACACTTATTCCCCGCAGCGCCTCCGCATACATCACATCGCTGTCACCACGTCTCCTCCTAAAAGGATCCGCACTCCTATACGAATCCAACGACAGTGGCGCATGCGATCCATTTTCAAACTCCGAAAAATCCATCGACATCGTCGTCGGCCCCTTAGCGATCGACGAACGCCCCGTAGCCCCGTATGAATCCTTTCCACTCGTCTGCGAAGCCGAATTCCTTCTCTCCAGATGCCTCAACCACCGCGGCCGTGGATCGTGATCGCCCAGATATGTTGCGCCCGTAGCGGCTGTGCTGTAGGATTCGCCGCCGATAAAGGCACCGGACAGGGTTTGTTGACTCGACTGTACCAGGTGGACAAGTCTCCCCAGGATGACAAACTCCAACTTCAGTTTGATACTGTACGTAAACCCCTTAATCGTCTGCTCCAGCACATGCTGATCCTTGTACTCAATCGCCAGCAGTCCAATGTCCAGAATGATAATCATAACATTCACGATAAACAGCTGCCAGATCACACGTCTTGTTCCTTCTTTCGAGATCACTTTGAGGAGCTTGACAGTTTGCCAGACGTATACGCCAGAAATGATGAATTCTTGCACGCAGAAGACTGTCATTTGCACCTTCTCGATGTAGCGATACGCCGTCGCGAAGCCTGCTCGATTTGGAGGGTTGGGCCTGATCGGCACGAAGGCTTGACCGAAGTTGAGGACTTCGGTTGTGGTGTGCCAGATGAGGGCGTTGAATATGATCATGTATTTGATATACGTCAAAATTGTCGGGTTATGCAATATCAGGCCCAGACGGGAGTAAAGGACAAGAGCTTGGCCCGTTATCAGCATGATCCATCCTGTTCCGCCGAGAGCTAAGCCGACGGCGAGGTACGTGACGTGAAAGTGCTCGATCATGAAGCCGATATTGTAAGGTATAAGGCCGAAGGTCGAGATGGCCATGGACCAGAAGTAGAGGCCGCTCCATTGTTGGAAAGTTGTGATGATCAAGAGGCCAAGCTCGATGGCGTTGTAGAGGGATATGGCGCTGCAAATTGTGACTGTCGCGGTGTAGCCATTGAATTTACCGTTCCAGCTTTCTTCAGACGATCCGAGGGCGGTGTCTGGGATTCCAGACATGGTTCCAGGTCTAGAGCTTACCAGGTGGTGCTGTGCCGCAGCCCCATGGTGATGTTATTTTCTGCGTTGTCGGTGTCGACAGAAGGGCGCGGTGAGCGGACGCGATCGATCAAACTGATCTCTCAACGTATCTATACAGGGAGGACCTCAAGGATCAACATTTGACTTCGGAGTCTGTGAGGCGCGTGCATGCTGGAGGGGAAGCATGTCGCCTTGAAGGATCGGCCGCGCTTGTGCGCTTGTCTCCCCACGTGTGGCGGTAAGTGTAAGTACGTATATGCCTTCAGAAGCCGATGCAGCTGTCACGCACGTCTATTTGCGCTGTATTATGCAGCAAGAGTATCGATACATGAGCGTGTATCACCACAAAACGGCTGTCCACCACCGCATTGTGCCCAAGCCATCTCCAACTTGTCTCGGTTCCATGAAAATTCATCAATTACCAAGAGGTCAGGTATGTTTCGGATCTTGCTGCATACATGGTCCATCGACTAGAAAGCAGTGTTCCAGCTCTGCGTTATCTTCAAGCTGTCGCGCGCGAGCACTATACTTGATCCGAGTGCTGCTAAGCTCATCTAGAGCATTCCCGGACCTTGCTCTTGGTAGCATCTCCATGACCGGTGCATTGAAAGCTCTAGCAATCTCGAGCGGACTGAGACGCATGGTCCGTCCAAACAGCCAGTAATGTCGACAAGTGATCGATACCAGCAGAACGTAGACCACTTGTACACTTGCAGCAGCCCAGAAGAACGGCCAGCGTGTTCGGAATACTGGTTGTGCATCAATACGAAGGCCATCCACTTAACATTCGATTTGCAGATTCTGATCGAGTCTGGATGACAGGACGTCTTCTGGGAGACGGCGAGCTGCTTGCACCGACGTGCAAAACAGGTGGTCATTCAGCGTAGCATTAATGTCGTCCGTGGGATCCTTCCAAGCCGGAACACAATCTTTGCTTGCATGAAAGTCGCCGGCATTCTCCATAAGGCTTGCCTGCCAGTAATTGACGTTGTCGGTGTGCGGGTCAGCCTCAGCATCAGCCTCATCCTTGGCTGTGATTCACATGACTTCAAGGACCAATGCAGGATATCGGTGGCGGCCACCACGACGCAAAGTGATGTCTGCTGACTGACAAGATGTCGATGTGTTTGGATGTGAAACACGTGTGTGAGGAGGAGAGGATATCTCCTACAGTAGCAGCTCATTCGGCTACACCTGCCTCAGCCCTGCGGAGAGTCCCGAACGCGCGAAAAGTTGCCTCGTAGCTTTTTCTCGAGAAGAAACTCTGCCCACCACAAAGTCCAGACAAGGCATCTGCACATCTTTGTGAACCGCAACCGCAACCGCGGAGAGGAGTACCTTCTGATACACGTCAGAATGGCGATCCAGAAGAAGCACGCAAAAGCGCGTCTGGACAAGTACTACTACCTGGCCAAAGAGAAGGGATATCGCGCTCGTGCTGCCTTCAAGCTGATCCAACTGAATAAGAAGTACTCGTTTCTGCAGAATGCGAAATGTTTGATCGATCTCTGCGCTGCGCCCGGATCATGGCTCCAAGTCGCCGCCGAGACGATGCCACAGAAGTCGCTCATCGTCGGAGTGGATCTGTCTCCGATCAAGCCCATACCGAAGACGATTACCTTCCAGGGTGACATCACCACCGATAAGTGTCGCGCCACGATCCGAGGACATTTGAAGACGTGGAAGGCGGACTGTGTCATACACGATGGTGCGCCCAATGTCGGTACTGCCTGGGTGCAGGATGCCTTCAGTCAGAACGACTTGGTCCTGAGTTCGCTCAAGCTGGCGACCGAGTTTCTGGCGCCGAATGGGAACTTCGTGACCAAGGTCTTCCGATCGAAAGACAGTGCCAAGTTGGAATGGATCTTCAAACAGCTATTTTCCAAGGTCGAGCAGACTAAGCCACCGAGCAGTAGAAATGTTTCTGCCGAGACATTCTATGTCTGCAGAGGATACAAGGCGCCAAAGCATTTGGACCCAAAGTTTTTGGACCCAGCGTATGCGTTCATGGAGGCAGCAGAAGGCAAAGCGAACATGGAGGCGAGGGTCTTCAACCCGGAAAAGAAGAAGAGGAAGAGAGAAGGTTATGAGGAGGGCGATTGGACACAATTCAAGGAGTGCCCTGCGTACGAGTTCATCCAGACTCAGGACCCGATCGACATGCTCGGAAGATTCAACAGATTCCACTTCGATACCAAGGCAGGAGATGAGATTGCACAGGCTGCCTTGGCGAAGCTGCCCGACACGTCGGAGGAGGTCAGACAGAATTGTGAGGATCTGAAGGTGCTTGGTCGCAAGGAGTTCAAGGTACTGCTCAGATGGAGATTGAAGGCGAGAGATGTGTTTGGTCTGCGACAGAAGAAGGAGGGGACACATAAGAAGGCCGAGGCCAAGGCAGAACCGGCCGAGGGCGAGGCTGGAGAAGAGGTCGCGATGGTCGAGTCGATGGACGACGAGTTGCGGTATGCGGAGGAGGTCCAGGCACTACAAGAACAACAGAACAAGGAGAAGCGAAAGGAGCGACGGAAAGAGAATGAGCGCAAGCAGAAGGACATCGTTCGCATGCAGATGGGCATGACCACACCTTCTGAGATTGGTATCGAGGCCGGTGAGAATGACCCTGTGTTCCGCTTGAAGGATGTGGACAAAGCCTATGATGTACGACGACAAATTGTGAAAGGACGCATGCATACTCAAGTCGCGCCCGAGAAGCCTAAGGAGGAGAGCGAAGACGAGGAAGGGGAAGATGAGGAGCTGGACGAGCTGGAAGCACAACTCGATGGCATGTACGAGGACTACCAGTCAAGACGAGAGGACCACAAGGCGAAGGCGCGTGCGAAACGTGCGAAGTTGGATGACGAAGAACCGTTCGAGGACTTCGATGAGCGCGAGAAAACTGCCGACACCGATGCCAGCAGCGACGAGGATCTCATTGAAGATGACGACGATGACGACGATAGTGATGCTGGAGAGCAAGGCTTGACAACAGATTTGCAAGGCAAAGATCCGAAAGACGGTGGCCTAAGCAGAAGAGCTGCTTCGTTTTTTCAACAGGACATCTTCAGCGGGATTGACGGGCTGGAGGGTGATGACGACGTAGAGCTGGAGCCCGACAACGACAAGGCACGGGATAGCGGCATCGATGTCGACTCGCCGGAGCTCAAGGCTGCGCCCAACGCGGAGGATGAGGACGAGTTTGAGACAGAAGCTGACGATGAGGATGGCGAATCAGACTCGGAACCCGAAGCTGTCGCAGGAGCAGAAGAAGAGGAAGACTGGGAAGAGCGGACAGTCAAGCCCGGCCAAGAACGTGAGACTGAAGGACGACCCAACATCGACATCATCACCGCCGAAGCCATGACCCTTGCACACCAGCTCGCAACTGGCAAGGTTACGAAGCAACAGCTCTTGGACGACAATTTCAACAAATACTCCCTTCGTGACGTTGACGGCCTCCCAGAATGGTTCCTCGACGACGAGAACAAACATGCCAAAGCTCAACGACCCGTCAGCAAAGAAGCCGCCGCCGCCATCAAGGAGAAATTGCGCGCCCTTAACGCACGCCCAATCAAGAAAGTCCGCGAAGCAAAGGCACGAAAGACGATGCGCACCGCTCGCAGGCTGGAGAAGCTGAAGAAGAAGAGTGAGGGTCTTGCTGAAGATGGCGATATGGGCGAGCGGGAGAAGGCTGGTGCTATCCAGAAGTTGATGGCGAAGGCGGCGAAGGGTGGGAAGAAGAGACAGCCAGTGAAGGTTGTCAAGGCAGGTGGTCAGAACAAGGGTAGTGGACGGCCGAGGGGCGTGAAGGGCAAGTATAAGATGGTTGATGCGAGGCTGAAGAAGGATACGAGGGGTTTGAAGAGAGCGGCGAAGAGGAATGGGAAGAAGTAGATGGGGCTTTAAAGTACTGTGATCTCTGTTGTAACGAAGATCCTCTGACGTAACGGACTTGGCCCTCATTGTCACGGCGTCCAAATTCTGACAACCACTTGAGGTCAGCATTGACGATCAGCTCACCGAATACCACTCATCAGATGGCGCTTACATCGGCATTGTACATGAAAGCCGTTCATATGCTGTCTCTTGACACTCACAATGCCTTGTGCAACCCAACGATGAGGAGGCACACCGCGAAGCGAAACTCTGCTTGAATAGAACGCTTGCAAGAATACCGTGTGCAAGCTCGGATTTCGGTCCGCCAGACGCGCTCTTACTAGTATTAGCTGTAGCGATATCTTTTGCAAGGAAATACCACCTTCTTAGACCCTTACTGCCCGTGTCGTTATTATTGTTACTATATAGCTAGTCCTAGGTGTTGTTTACCTATACTACCTATATTATAAAGCTCTAGTAT
>KZ108231.1:0-34380 GCA_002116355.1 Dothistroma pini CBS 116487
CACCGACGAGACCGCGGTTATAGGTAGCTGGGTCGAGCTGGATGCGGGTCTTGACGCTGTTGAATGGCTTGTGTCAGCTAGTGTACTGTGGTGTCGCTCAGGGCGGCCCTGATAGCTAAGCAACGATTCCGGTTCCTTGCGCTCTGCGATCCGTTCACGCGTGCGAGCTGCCGCGCCTGCGGACTCTTCCGCAGGTATAGTATGGACTTACACATCGACTGGTGTGAGACTTCCATGGGTAACCGAACAGCAGACGGCACCAGCGAAGGCGAAGCGCGAGTAGAGAGCGAGGCCGGACAGCTTCTTGGGATCAGCAGTAGCCTCGACGTTCTGCTTGACGCTGTCGAGCTTCGCCGACCCGGTCGACGTCGGGGGAGCTGTAGCGGTGCCGCTCATTGTGTCGGTATCGGAAGTTGTTGGGAGTTGTAGAAGGGTGCTTCGATACGGTAGTCGGCCGTGCGACTCGTGGTGCTACAGCCTGATCGGATTGTTGGAGGGGAGATGTCACTGAACGACTGTTCTGAGCGACTGATGAAGCAATTAGGGTGTTGTGAAGTGATGGCGAGAAAGAGTTGCTGGGCAAAAAGTTGTGATCTCTCCTCAACAGCTCCGGCATTCGCCGCAACAGAGCCAATCGGCTTGCTGCATTCGACCCGTGGTAGAGTGGGTCCGGTTTTGTCAGGAGCGTCACTTGACATGCCGCACACAGCGTCGATGTGCTAAAGGGTAGCGTTGCGATACTATCTATCATGTTGAAATCAGATGTTGGCAGACGACTCTTTAAGGCAAGGCTCTCAAAATGACTACAGGTTGAAATGATCGCGTTGTGGTATCTACCAGCAGGATCACGGAGCACAGCTTAGAACGCTTCATCCGCAGGTCGTACATTTCTCTCAGCCTACCGCCTCACGGCAACTTATCGCTACAGCTTTTTGCGAAGGTGCTCGAGCTGGCAGCTCATATCATCCACTAGCCTCTGCAGCCGATATACTTTCGTTCGCTCCTCATCCGCTCGGCCGTTCTCTGGAGGATTTGATTCAGATGGGCGTTGGAGCATGCGAATGGGGCCCACCGCGCGGCCAGCAACGCAGGCACAGCAGCTGCAGGACATGGATGTGTATCTGACCGTAGCCTTGCAGCTCAAAGTGTGCACCATGTCCTTAAATTTCTCGCTCCGTCCTTTGCGATTGTTGACTGACGATGGGCTGACCTTAGGGTGCCAGAGAACCAGAATAGCCCCTTTGAAGGCCCTGCCCGTTGGTATTGGAGAGTCTGAACGGTGAGAGGATTTTCGAATCAGTGCCTTACCTATGAATGACTCCATAACAGTTTGCAAGGACCGTGGATCTTGGTGACTGTTACCTGGCGGTAGCTTGTGTCAACTGGTGACCTTCAGCCTTACCAAAGATGTCTGGTCTCCAGGGCTGGACCAAGGCCATCGGTGACGTCTATTATCTTGCTGATCTTGAAGAGCTCATGAAACTCTTGGCCATTGGGAAAGGCTGGTAGAGGGCACGAGTTGCACACTCGTGTGCGGAGGCTATTAGCATCGTGCTGACTGTGTATGTTCGCGAGTCCAGAGATGTTACCACCCGCGTTGTGCCCTCAAGTCTCCAGACATATTGTGGCATTCTCTTGCTCCGTTCTCGTACGCACGACCGATGCCTGTCGTTGATGCTTCCCTCCGGGCCACTTCCTCCATGGCAGCTCGGCTGAATGTGGCTGTATTGCGACGGTTCGAACGATTCGCCATCGGCAAGTGCGTTGTTATGGCCTGTCAGCACACGCTGCGACTCTCCGTCCGATCTGGAGTGCTTCGAGGAAGATGGTGGTTTTGTTCATGGAGTGTTGTGAATCAGGTAACCTAGAACCCTGCAAGCAGGACTTAGCACTTACACCTCTATATTATGCTACTTTTATAGCTAGATAGTTTCTCTCCTTTATATGATTTGTAAGGTTAACAATTGTCTTTATACTAGCTATAGCGCATTACTTACTCATTCTGATCTATGATATAGAGAAGTCCATGTAGAATACCGCCGTTAGTGTCCATTCTGCTCCGACAAATCACAATCGTTCCAGAACCACAACATCGCCGAGGCTTGTTTCCATTATTGTGACCCCGCGAACGTAACATCTTCTTGTCTACAAACTGAAGCGCGGAGCATTAGAGACGCTGCTAAATTCATGTCAAGAGAGGAGAAGCTTTCGATTAACAGCTACCCGCGTGCGTCCCGGACGATCTCTTGCCTCTTCGCACAAGCCCAGCTGCCTTCCTCGACTCGTCTTGGCAAGTTGGAACTTGATATGGGTCGATGCCTCGGTTCCTGGGATGAGAGTATTGTGCGGCCTGCCAGTACGAGCCCTGTACGAGGGGCGGCCGGTCAATGGACCATGAGAGATCGACCACACCAGTACGAAGTAGTAATGAAAAGGGGATCTGTCGCCAGTGCTACCTCGCACCTGCTGCTATGGATGCAGATCGGGGCAGTTTTGATACTTCTACTTGATTACTGCCCTTTGTCTCTTCGGCACTGGTCTGCTAGAAGCCTTCCAATACACTCTGCTTCCCATACATTGTAATCAGAATGCTATCGCTAGGATTGACAGTCTTGCTCCTCAGCGGAGCAGGTCTTGCACAGGTCCCAGTCGTTACGCAGTTCCCAGTGACCACGCAGGTATGGCACTCGTTCAAGCAGCGAAGTGGAACAGGCTAACGAATATATAGACCAGCTTCCCTGCCCCTTCGTGTACACAAGGTCCATCGTCTACTGAGAAGCTCACGGTCAACTACAATGTGGGCTCAGATCAAATACTAGCTCAGAACAACCACTGACATACCGTCAGTTTGAGTCTGTGGAAAGAGCCTTCCCATTGAGCGGCTTGACACCCATCGGAGAGTACAACCTGCTCAGCTTTGCCAATATCAACTTCGTCGACACGGATCCCGACTTCGATGGCAACCATCTTGGCCTCGCACCACACACCTACCCATATGCCGCGACATTCGGCGCTGGCACATCGTCCCTAACTAATCAAACTCCCCTCATCAGCATAGACTACATCGAGTCGACCTTGAGCTCCTTCACTCCGCGGTCCTTCTGGTACGGCTGTGTGCTGCCAAGTCCGTATACTGCAGGCTCATTGCCAGTGTCATGCGACATCACCGCCACGGGCTACTCTCAGACAGGAGCGAAGCTTGCCTCACAGACCTTTACATTCATGACCAATGGCAGCATGGTCCAAGACCAGAATTTTGGCACTTTCAAGGGGTTCAACGATATCCATAGCCTGGGTTTCAGTGTGTCGAATTCAAACGAGTCTGCGGCGCTGATTGATAATTTTATCGCGACGCTAGAACAGCAGAGTTGTAGGCCATACTACTTGGGTAGCTATAACAATGGCACGTAGGTAAAGCAAGTAGATTGGATTAGACGATCTTATAGCAAAGAGCAAGCCTGTGACCAACGCTGTCGTTCCGTATGCTGCGATCGCGATCTGCTGTAGTGCGGTTATACTTTCACTCCTTTGGACGACAATTTGACTGCGGACTGAAATCTGAGAGTCTCATGAACAGTTTTCGAGCGTCGTTCTCCTGATTTGACGTTGAAGAGTCCCATGTCCTTGTCCGCAGCACGGAGAATGTTGACAACTTCGAGAGAGTCCTCAGTCTCAAATAGGACCCGATTGCGCAAAAGGCGATATCTCGGGTCGGACTCGCATCTAGTTTCTACCCCAGTTTCATGTGCCCAAAATTAATTTTGATCTTGATCTCCAGACTCTCTGCTCCGTACTGCAGCACCTGCACGCCGCTGCCGCCATGGCTGTCGACGATCTGATAGGGACGCTGTCGGACGAAGATATATCTGATGAGGAGTCTGGTGAGGAGCAGGTCGTAGTCGCACCGGCACCTACGAACAAGCGCAAGCGCGACACGAAGGTGCAGACCCCAGTGAAGAAGCAGAGACAGGACAAGGACGAAGATTTGGACTCAGAATTCGAATTTGAGAATGATGCGGCGGGAGCAGTCGCTCTCGACCTGGATCCCTGGGGAAATGGCGTGCAGGACAACTACGACAGCATAGAAGCTCTCGTTGCGCGGAGACAACCCAAGAAGGAAGCGCAACAAGCCGAGCAAAATGGGCAAGACGATAGCGAGGACGATGAGTTGCAGCATGAGGAGGACAGTGAGGACGAAGACGAACTTGTGGATGGAAGTGAAGAAGACGAGGAAGAGTTCCATACCGCAATCGACGATACCATGGAGGACAACGATGACAACGAGAGCAATAGCGAGGATGTTGGACGTGGCGGCGACGACAATGAGATAGAGACAGCACCGCCAGTCGCGCACCCCGACGACGACGAAGAAGCGGATTCAGCTTCCGAAGCTGGGGAAGATGCGGCAGAACGAGAAAAGGCGAATGCGTTCTTTGCGGATGGCGAGTCGAAGAAGACGGGTCCAACAGCCACCGCGTTTCATTCTATGAACCTTTCGAGACCTATACTCAAGGGTCTGGCATCTGTCGGGTTCGATAAGCCTACACCTATCCAAATGAAAGCTGTACCCGTGGCGCTGGAGGGCAAGGATTTGGTCGGTGGTGCTGTGACCGGTTCTGGTAAGACAGCTGCTTTCCTGATACCCATACTGGAGAGACTGCTCTATCGTCCCAAGCGAACGACAACGACCCGCGTTGCCATTTTGATGCCCACTCGAGAACTGGCGTTGCAGTGTTTCAACGTAGCGAAGAAGCTGTCGGCTTTCACAGACATCTCGGTGGCCATGGCAGTGGGTGGTCTGAGCATCAAGGAGCAGGATAAGGAGCTCAAGATGCGCCCAGATATCGTCATTGCGACGCCTGGTCGTTTTATCGATCTCGAGCGTAATTATCGTTCTCTTGACGTCAGCACTATCGAGATTCTGGTGCTGGATGAAGCCGATCGCATGCTCGAGGAAGGATTCGCGGACGAGCTGAATGAGATCTTGACCAAGATCCCAAAGTCTCGGCAAACCATGCTGTTCTCTGCCACCATGACCACGAAAGTCGACGATCTCGTGCGATCAGGTCTGCAACGACCGGTGCGGCTGATGGTCGATGCGCAGAAGCAGACGGTGTCTGGCTTGACCCAAGAGTTTGTCCGCCTGAGGCCTGGCAGAGAACGAAAGCGTCTTGGCTATCTCATGTACCTATGCGAGGAGGTCTACACGGACCGGGTCATTATCTTCTTCCGACAAAAGAAGGAAGCCCATCGCGTGCGCGTGCTTTTCGCGTTGTGTGGCTTGAAGGCAGCGGAGCTCCATGGCAGCATGTCCCAAGAGCAACGTATTCACTCGATAGAGGCATTCCGGACAGGCAAGGCGTCATATTTGCTGGCTACTGATCTTGCGTCGCGAGGTCTCGACATCAAGGGCATAGACACTGTCATTAATTACGAAGCACCTCAATCGCACGAAATTTATCTTCACAGAGTCGGAAGAACGGCAAGAGCAGGTCGATCGGGATGCGCCTGCACGTTAGCTGCCGAACCAGACAGGAAGGTGGTGAAGGCGGCAGTAAAGACCGGCAAGGCGCAAGGTGCTGTCATCAAGCAACGTACAGTCGAGGCTCACGACGTGGACGCTTGGGTTGCGCGGCTTGCTGCACTCGAGCAGGATGTTGAGGACGTTATGCGCGAAGAGAAGGAAGAGCGTGCACTATCACAAGCGGACCGAGATCTGACTCGCGCGGACAATATTGCGAAGTACGAAGATGAAATCATGTCCAGACCTAAAAAGACATGGTTCGAAAGCGAAAAGGACAAGCAAGCTGCCAGGGACAAGGGCAAAATGGCTCTTAATGGAGAGCCTGTTGTCAAGGCTGAGAAAAAGAAGGGCAAGTTGAGTAACAAAGAAAAGAAGCGTTTACAGGATAAGGACGACCGGAGGGAAGGAGCGCAGTGGATGAAGAGCAAAAAGGCAACAGTGGTTGGCAAGGCGAGAGACGAAAAGGGCAGGGAAAAGCAGGCGAAGCACAAGTCGAAGCCAAAGCCAAAGCCAAAGCCAAAGGGCAAGAAGTAGTGTCTAATGGAGCGAAGTGGATTGTCTCGCGCCTGATGCTTCGAGTCTTCAATTGACATCTGTGCCACTGCTCGCGCCACGTTGTGCTTCTTACATTGGGCCGGGTCAATATTCGCAATCAAGCTCAAGACACGCTGTGCTTCTGATGCTGCCTCCAAGCTTCACAATAGCACACTCCCTCTCCACACAATTCCACCTTGCTTCGATCGTCACATCTCTTCTTGTGCAGATACTACCAACATTGAATTTACGAACAGAACAAGAATAGGTGCATGCGGTCCGAATGTGCGTGATAAGTCGGCTCTGTCGACCAATTTCATTCATGACAAATAAAACGACATTCGAGTGCCTTTTTTCTACCTTTGACGGCGATGCCGGCTGCTGCGACCACCGGCGCTCGCCACCAATGCCAATCACTTGAATGTATCTTGGCACGGCTCGTCGTTTCCGCATCACTGATGCATGGATGGTATGCTTCAGGTAGATAGAACGAGTGCTGGCGGTCGCAGCAGCCGGCATCGTCATCAAAGGGCGGATTTGGACCTCACTTTGATCATCCAAGGTCGATCGATCAACTTGCTGCCAACTGGATCAAGCTGCCAGACGGAGGCATATGATACCAAGTCTGTAGAGGTCCGTCTCAAGCGTTGTAACGCAGAGAGCAGTGCCCACATGACATCCTTGGATTGAGTCGGCGTGCGAAGTCAACTCACCGAGTGGCTGCTGTTCGCTGCACTGGCTCGAGAGCTCGCATCACGAGTTACTGGAGAGGTATCTGTGTTGAGCGACGGCTCAGGGCGAAGTGCTCAACAACGTCGAATTTCGACCGAGCCAGCGCCTTGCACGTACCATTCGCTGCATGCCGTGGCCGAATGTTCAAGCTGAACTGTCGTGTTCTGCTACGACCAGATACGAGCCACCCATTGGTAGAGGTGATCCACTGCTCTGCGCTGCACGTTGTGGGCCAAGGAGATCCATCCGATTCCGTTGATAGTTCTGCCCGTTCGGCCAAAGTACAATGCTAGCAGCGCGACAAGGACCGCGGCGCCAGTCCAGCGAGCCGGCCGTTGGTAACGTTTCACAAGCGCTTGGAGGCGCCTAAGCAAAGCTTTTCTCTCGTCCTGCCGCTGGATCTGGCGAGCTTGACTGTCGAAATATTTTTCGCCGTCTTCGAGAGTCTGCTTAGATAGAGCTTGCGGATCTCGAGTCGTTTTGAGCACGCTGTACGGACTTATATGAGACCAAGCGTGCTGGGGCAATTTCTGCGGCGGATGCAGTTGGAATAAATCCTGTGTCTTGCTGATGAGTCCCTCGAGGTCCAAGGGCTTCGGAAGCTTCGACAAGATGGAGTGCAGCATTTCAGGTTCATCACGGTCTATTTCGAGTAGCTCCACTCTGCGCGACATAATGATCTGCACATGTATGTGTTAGCTTCTTTAGCTCGAGTCATGGGATGTCCCAACTTACGACCGCAAAAAGGTAGACAGGCACAGCAGCTTCGCTCGCCAGAAGATAGTCGAAGAGTCGTGCAATGTCTCCGTACTCTTCAATGTCATGTGCGTAGAGAGTCAACGTTGCGGACAATGCGAAGAACGGCGTGGGTCGTGTTGCACCTGCAAGATGTTGGCACAATTCCATGTCTGCAGCGTAAAGGATTGCTGGGAGAAGACGAAGATGCGACTCGGCACCCGCCAGTGTGGGAAGCATGAAATCTCTGATGCGTAACAGAGACAACCGTGCGACCGCGGGCTCCGCGGCGGCGGCGCCTAGTACCAGCAGCAGAACTTGAACGATGTCGTGGAATCCTTGGAAATAACAGAGCCTGGGGTGTTGACGCAGGACGCCAGTGATCACGTCTGACAGCTCACTTTTCCGTGCATCGAGACGTGCTGTGGTCTCGTCTAGACGCAAATGGTAAGCGATATGTAGTCGACGCAGGGCTGTCACACTCACGCTCAGGATAGTACACGAATGATCGATTGACATCGAGCTGAACTTGCTCTTCGTCGCGATGCCGTTCGAATGTTCTCCACGGCACGTTGCGATGCTGCGGTCCGTTTCTACACGCCAGCAGTACAGGCCCTGAGACAGTTGTAAGCAGATCTCCCGAGGTCATGCAAAGACAAGGTTGCCTACACGCAGTACGCCTCACTTCGTCCTCAACAAGACCACCCTCGGAGGCCGCTAGCTCATTCAAGGCTTCGTGGTCTTCCTCTCGACAGGCTGCCAAGATCTTCTGGGCTTTGGCCTGCTCATGCGGAGAGAGGGGCTGTGACCGTGGCCTCGACGACGACTCTGCCGGAGACAAGACACTGCCGGATGAAGCTTCGCCTGCCTCAGTGCTGAATGCTGTGGTGCCGACGCGATTACGCTGATGCGCTGCCGCCGCACATTGCGCCGCATCCATGACTGAGACGGCGCTCGCAGGCGTGGTCGGCTCGGTCGTTGGCCTGGAGAGCAGACGCGCACATGGAAACGATCGGAATTTTGCCGCGCGTAGCAGTGATTCCTCCGCGTCCTGTGGTGGGACCCGTCGTGATGAGACGCGGGCTCGCTTCCGAATCGTCGTGGCGCGATCCTGTACATGTAGCTCGAGCATGCGAAGTTGATGAGCGGGAGCGTCCGATCTCCAGGGGCGCAGGCCCAGAGCTAGGCCTCTTGCGGAGAATGCATGCAGATTTTATATACAAATATTAAATTCATGTCAAACATCGACCATCATCGTCATCACCATCATCACAACGGCACTTGTGAAGAAGACTTGGCACATCACGCGCACGCACACGCTCTGGACGACCCACCTCAGTCTGGGGGAAGAGCATGAGCTCGAGAGGTTCGTAGTATCCACATTGAGGCACTGCAAATCGCATGCGGATGCGACATCTCTGCTGTCCAGTGTCCACCACGCGCATCCCTGCTATCGATGGCGCGTGCAGCCGGGATCTGATCTGTCACATTTCCAGGGCAGCAACGACATCATCATCATCACCATCATCATCATCAAAATCATCATCCGCACAGCACGCCGAACACCTGACCTGCGAAGCAACGCCGCCTGGCTGGTGGGTCGTACGATATCCGCCTCCGCCTGTGCTGTAAGAAGAAGGAAGGGCTGCGCTGTCACTTCCTCCGCCTTTCTAACCCTCCCAAGCAAGCGTCGTGCTGTGCTGTGCTTTGCGGTGCTGTGCTGTGCTGCGCTGCAAGCTGCACGCTGCAAGGCGCTACTAGCTGTACGTCACATTCGAAACGCAGGACCCGCGACCAGAAGCAGTCATCGAAAGCTGGCCAATGGTCATAAAGGGCCTCGTCGGCGTCTGTTCCTTCACATATGCCTGATCGAGATCGGTATTGCGGCTAATAATGCAAGGCATTGCCGGGATCTAATGTGCCCATCTTCCCACCACAGCAGTAGCCTGCTATTGTGACCTCCTTGGCGACCGCCAAAATCGGTTTCCCGTCCTGTGGCTCACACTGCAGATCACAGGACTTCCGTGCTTTGATGCCGTCGGGCTGGCCAAACACCTCTTCTGCTGTGTCCTTCTGGGTAATGATCATTCCGAAGCACGCACCATTACATGCCAAGTTGGGGAAGGAATTCCTTGCTACTGTACTTACGTGCCATACCTGAACAACAAGACCCAGGTTTGAACATGGACTTCAGCGACGACGAGGAGTCTTCAGCATGGTCAACCTCAGACTTGGACAGATTGGCTGTGTACACCAAGACACAAGTCCGCAGCCCGGTTGTCCAATGGATCTTGCACGCACAAATACGGCATAGGCTTCACAATGACGTGATCTACATTGGCGAGGACTTCATCGAGGTCAAGCAGGTTGGAAGCCACGGACATCAAACACTGGTCGCCACAAAGAACGATTTCGATGCGCACATCCGGGCGGCCGCCGTGTTCAACAATGAGGACGATTCCGAAACTGAAGACTTTCTGGTCAAGCTCGAAGCTGACTCGAAGAGCACTTTTCGTAGTTCGGCATATCCTCCTCAATCGATATTGCTGACACTGGACTCCAACGATCTTGTCTTTCTCTACATGCGGCAGGATTCGCAAGGATACCCGATGTTCACACAGCAGAGTGTACCCATGCCCTCATTCGACCGAATCCTGTTCCAGCCTGGTGCATACCTTGCAGTCGACCCTTTCTCCCGAGCCTTTGCAACCGCGGCAAACGAAAGAGAGGTTCTGCTGTATTCCGCGAAGCCTAAGCAGCAAATACAGCACGAGATCAGAACACAATCTCAAGACTGGTGCCCAGTCTCCAGTCAGCGCCCCTTGCAGGTCGATGGAGTCATCCTACAAATGGATTTTTTGGTTCCACCAGCCGATGACATGGACCACATCATACTACTCCTGATTGTTTCAGACCAACGCCGCACGAAAGCAATCAGAATCGAATGGTATTTCTCGTCCGGCCTTTTTCGCGCTCAGGTTCACTCTGGACAGTCGCTGGACTCGGCTACCAGAGTGCCGAACTTGCTCGTGCCTCTGCGAGATGCTTCTTTCCTACTCGTGACCGACGACGAGATCGTCCGCTGGAAGAACATCCTATTGGGCGTTGCTGATGGAGCGGGTGTGCCGCTCACTCGGGCAGATCCAAGATACCCTGGCAACTCGCCGCAAGGGCCTTTCTGGGCCAGCTGGGCTAAGCCACGACGCAGTCAAGCAGCGAGGAGGGATCGTGATAGCATCTATCTTGCTCGAGAAGATGGGCTTGTCTACCTCATGGACATTGACAGTCGTGGGACTGCCCTGACCAGCTTGGCCGGTGACCTCAAGTGCCATATCGGTACTGCTTTCGCATCACTAGGCGACGAGGGCGATCCCGATATTCTTGCTGTGGCCGGGGATATGAGTAGTGGCCGGACAGTCTCAATTGGCCACTGGCCTAGTCCTCGTCGCCTCGAAGAACTCAGTCGTGATGCCACCATGGAGCCCGACATCATCGAAAGTTTGCCAAACTGGGCGTCCGTTACGGACATGCTTACCATAGACGGTCGCAAGAGCAAGGTACCGGGTATCGAGGGAGATACTTTGTACGTCACATCTGGCCGGCAGCCCTATGGTACCCTTACGGAACTGCGCTACGGCATCGAGGCACGCCTGTCTGCCTTCATAGACATTGGAGGACTTTCCAGCACCATCGATTTGTGGACCCTTCCCGATCCTGCCACAGGTTCAATCATTCTGGTTCTCTCGACTCCCGTGACCACAAGGCTCTTGCGTATACCAGCTGACTTTGATGAATTGGAAGAGGTCGAAACTGTGACAGCGTTTGAGTTGAGCGAACGTACACTTCTGGCAGGCATGACGGCCAACAACCAAATGGTGCAGACTACGAGTCGAACGATCTGCGCGTCGACTACACTCGACACCAACTTCGAAGACACCTCGAAGAAGACGTTCGATGACTCATCCCATATTCTGGCGGCTGCTTTAGTGCCTGATCTTCCGGCTGTCATCACTGCGGAGCGACATGACGATGATTATCACATCTGTTGCTACAGCCTGCCTTCACTGGACAGTGATACAGATATTCAGCTACGAGCTTCTGTGAAACTCGAGAGCGAACCGCTGTGCGTGACGGCAATCTCTGTCGACGGTGGCATCGTCGCCACTGCAGCTACCAGCGAAGGTACGGTGGCCTTCTTGGTCTTTGATAGCAGGCTTGAGATGCCGCTGATGCACAGCAATGCACTTCCTGCAACAGAGGAAAGCTCGCATGTTTGCGACAGTGTAGCAATATTACGGTCGGACCAGGGAGATGATGAGCAGGCTGCAATCCTCGTTGTGTGCGGCCTGCGTGATGGTAGGATTGCCACATTCGAAGTTGAGCGCGGCTCTCAAACACCTCTGAGCGACGCTTGCATCACGCCATTCTGCAGCAGCAGTGTCAAACTAGTACCGTTGAGCAAGAACAAGAACAAAGCATGTGTAATCGGCGGCGGCAGCACATGTCTGCTCTCCTGGAACAAGGCAAATCCCGACCCCTTGAGTATCGACCACATCTGGGTCACCGACAAGACCCGGCCTTCGCTTTCGCAGGCACCGATCGTAGCATGTGCCCAGTTGCCTACAGCTGCCAGCTTGACCACTCCTTTCCTGGCTGATGCAATAGCCATGGTATCGGGAGATGAGCTCCTAATGGCTAGCTTTGCAGACGTCGCAGGTCCTGTGCCACGACAAATTCCCGTTAGCGGAACACCAATTCGTGTCATATATGCACGCTCGACACGCTGTATTGTATGCTCTTCAGTCAAGACAGAGGTACGCACTCTACCCTCGAGCAAGCCACACTCGCCTCCGGAGCAGAAACGCCAGATATGGCCGGTCATTGACTTCATCCCCTACAAGAGCGACAAGCCATCTTTCTCATATCAGATGCAGCCAGGCGAAAGAGTGTCTGCAATGCTCGAGTGGACTTTCAAACAGGGAAATGAGAAGACCTACTCCTTCATCCTTGTCGGTGGGAGCTATGTACGCCATAGCGGTGGTCGTAGAGGTCGCTTAACATTCTTGCAGCCCACAGTCCGCAACTGGGAGGTCGTGGATGTTATTGAGAGTCGTCATCTCGTGTTCGATGATCACGTCTATGCCCTGGCACTCTATGATGACATGACATATGTCATTTGCGCTGGCGAGAGCGTCTACGTGAACAGGTTCTCCATTGGTGACAGGAACTGGAATCAAGTGTGTGAGCCATTCAAGCTCGCCAGTCCAGGCACGAAGGTCACGATAGAAGACTTTCATGGGGAGAAGCGCTTGATTGTCATCAGCACGATGAAAGACTCTATCGTGTCGTTGGTGCTGAATGAGGAGATCGAGGAGAAGGGTACACCTGAGCTAATGCCTATGGTCGTTGCTACGCGGGCGGACAGTCTTCTGAGCCATTACACCGTGCCTCTGGGGTATGTTGAGGCATACAGTTACGACAACTTCACGCTTGCGTGTACAAAGCACGGTCAGCTCTTCGCAATCAGCCGACACCAGGAAGACGAAGGACTCCAAGCGGCTCCGAAGATCATGTTCGAAGCGCAGTTGTCACAGTCGCTCGTACGGCTGGCTTCGTCGAAGTCGAGCCAGCACCGAGGAGATGCGCCACAGGGTATTCCACAATGCCGCAAGACAGACTCACCTCTACCACGAATCATCGGCTGTGCTACCAATGGCGCCTTGATGGGTACCGTGTTGATCGAGAACGTGATATGGAAGCGTCTATTCTGGTTGCAAAGACTCATCGAATGGTGTCCTGAGCTATCGCCGCACTCTTACGCATCATGCGCGTACACGCCGAGCGCCAATAGGGTGACGGACACGAAAGGCCGGGCAGTGCCGATTGGACTGCACGACCGATCAGAGGAAGTTGTGATGCTGTTCTCAGGGCGAAGTAGATTGAATGACAAGCACATTGATGGCGACGTCCTTAGTCGTGTCTTCGAGAGAGGTGCTGTCGAGGCGTTGGAGTGTCTTATGCATAGGATGGTGAAGGAGGATCACGCCGTTGCCGCATGGCTACGGAAAAATTTGGATCAGGAGCTTGTGGCTTTGACGGAAATCATTGGCATTGTCAGGGACTTGAATAAATGGATGTGAGGTCACTTCACAAGGGCACAATCTGGGCTGGGTGGCGAGGCGGCGTGGAAACGGTAGAGGTCTGGACATTGTTATGAGATGATGACATGATACCCATTGTGACACGGGACTGGAGGGGCGGTGAAAAAGGAGGCAAGGCAGTAGTATCTATAGCCAGTATCTCTACATGTTTTCAACATTTCTAGTCTTCTTGCTTCGAGGAGAGTGATGTATCGAATCGCTCGGGCGACCGAAGTCTGGAGATTATCGATGCTGCCCTTACCAGGAAGCTTCTTATATCAAGACGAAGCTGGGAACACGTGCTGTCGATCAATGTTGCTGCTGGTCCTGTGGCTCTGTCGATACTCAAGCGACCCTATTATCGTGGTCATTGTCATAGTACCTCGCACGACCGTTCTGTCACACTTGAATACTTCGATGACTGCAACGACTCCACGAAAGCTCAGTACCCTTACATCTTGGACTTCCCATTCTGCCACTCCCCATTTCTCGCTTGATCACATACTTTCTGCAAAGTGCGCCCAGCCCACTCGAAGTCCTCGATGGTGAGATAGACCTGTGCACTCAATCTGACCCAGAACTTATCATCATGGATGAGCATTGCGAGAAAGGTATTGTGTTGGTCTACCAGTACTTCAGAGATCCATCTGCACATTCTTGTTAGCACATTCTCACCAGACGTGAGGTTTAACGGGCTCGTGGTTGAACTTACCGCGCGATCTTGACTGCCGTGCCATAGTTACCGCCAGTGATCTCGGAGTACGACAGCGGCAGCTGGATGTTTGCAAAACTGCAGTTCGTAAGGGTCTGCTCAGGATTATCCATGACTTCCGTTCCAAGGATAGCCGCAACCTTCTGCCCACCCTCTCGAGCCAGCTCCTCGCAATATGCGAAGATCGCCTCCTCGCCTTGCATGTCCTTGTACACGAGCTGACTCCGCCACTGCAACGCAGCAGGCACGCAGAGATAAGGCGAGCTGTCGAGAGTGCCCACAAACTCAAAGTTGTTGACGAAGACACTTTTCGAGCTGGGAGGCAGCGGACTGACTAGGCCTCCATCGTCTAAGGGCACGAATCCGTGACTTGTCGGCAGACTGGAGCGCACGAGGTGATGGTTCCGCTCAGGAACATAGAATACCGCACAAGCCCGTGGGACGTGGAGCCACTTGTGGCAATTGCTGACGAAGAAGTCTGGGTCCAGCTCGGTGAGGTTGAGTGGAATCTGGCCTACGCTGTGCGCAGCGTCGATCATGCTAAGGATGCCGTGTGAATTGCAAAGGCGCGTGAGTTCCTCAAATGGCATGCGCACACCGGGCATTGAAACAATCGTGTCGAATACCGCTATGCGCGGATTCTTGCCTTCTGCTTTAATCTCTCGAATCGTCGCTTCGAATTTGGAACAGAGGTCTTTGTCGGAGATGGGATAGGTATACTGGACCTTGCAACTCAGAGCTGGAGTGGTCTCGGTGATGTACTGGATCGTCTTGTGGCAGCTGCCATATATCGTCGCGAAGTAGATGATGACATCTCCGGGCTGGTAGACCAGATTCCGGAGGACAGTATTCACGCCGGTGCTAGCATTAGGCACGAAGACGACACCTTCCACGGAAGCACAAAGATACTTGGCAATGGCTGTTCGAGCTTCGTCATTGAGTCTTGGGTATTCATAGCGGATGAACCAGTCTGGGCGTTCTTCGTGTTGATCTTGGAAACGGCGTAGAACAGATCTGATCTCAAGAGGATACGTACCAAACGATCCTGCAAGTTGTGAGCAAAGTTACGTGATTGCTGTCGATTGCTCATTCGGAATCAAGTATGTACGTACCATGATTGAGATTCACGTAGTTCTTTGCAAACCCAAAGTGCTTCGCTGCATCTTTACCACAATCTATGCGCCCAATAGCATCAATCACTGTTGACGAATGGTTTGAGACGCCGGGTTTCGACATATTCTGGCGACTTCGACTTGTCGGACGTTGCGTGCTACGACTTGGCTGTTTTGGCTGTTCATACACAATGGAACATCAAACGTGGCTTGTCATGAGTCAATGGCAGTGGTTGGGATGCTCGATGAGTCAGGCATATGTTGCATGTGAAGTCGTAGGGCGTGGTGCTACGTACTCGATGCAAGTCCAAAGTCCGATGAGGCAACCGCTGCTTCGCCTGCGGGTTACTCATCGACGATAAGAATGCCAAGCCGGCTTGAAAATAGCCGATGTCGGATCTGTCGAGAAGCCGACATATCCGAAGCTACCGTCGTTTCCTTGTCCACTAAGGCCTCCATTGCTTGCCCTTCCAGAGAAGAGCTATCTCGTCATGCCGCATGGAACCACCGGCGACATACTTCCTCTTCGCTCTCGAAAACTTGATCATCTGAGTCCTTTGGTCATGTAGGGTGTTCACATCCATGCCCGTTAGGAAAGCATCCGTTGCGGCAGCGTTCCAAAAAAACTGTTCGAGGAAGCCATCACCCGTGACCAGCATGAAGCCCATGGGCATGCTACTTCGATCCACGGCCTGTCGAACACCTTTTGTAGTTTCACGGTCTGCTATCAGTAATGCCATGACATCGCTACCTCGAAAGCCCAGCGGAGCACCCTGGCAGGCACCTTCGAGCTCACGAACGAAGGCTGGTCGTGTCTGGCTTGCCTTACATTGCGCCACAATATTGACCTCGTATGGCGCCATAGGTATTCTCCAGTGCCCAAGCAAATCTATACCGAGGTCGTTCGAGCGTCCGGTCCTATGCAGCGAGAATCCATACCACGTCAAGATCTCAGCTGTACTGTACTCAAATAACGTGCCTCTGTAGACATTGGTGTCTTCGTCGAGCTCGGCTCTGGCACCATACTGTAAGAAGGACTCTAGGTCGTGGTGGTATTTTGAGCTGCGCAGGATGACTGAGTCGAGTGCACGCTCTGCTGGATTCGAGACGCTATGCCCTGCTTCTGCGTTCCGACGTTTTGTTCTCGCGATGCGCTTCGGCAATAGAGTCCCTCGAATCCGTGCGGGCTTGGGCTGCACTTGCGCTGGCACTCGCCGTTTCGATCGGAACGACGTTTGCCAGAAGGAAGATCGCTTCTG
Organism: Dothistroma pini CBS 116487; assembly: GCA_002116355.1. Classification (NCBI taxonomy): domain Eukaryota; kingdom Fungi; phylum Ascomycota; class Dothideomycetes; order Mycosphaerellales; family Mycosphaerellaceae; genus Dothistroma; species Dothistroma pini. Next base: position 16,749 of record KZ108231.1, read on the forward strand.
CTGTATGCCATAGCTGACAAGATGGCTCGGCGTGGTCGTAGAAATGGGTGGGAGTGTTCTCGTGGTTTGTAGAGATCGTTTATGAGGGAGGCTTATGCATTGGCGCGAAAGGGATCGGACGGGGAGCATGAGCATATGTCTGACGCGCTCATGCTGCGACCCTAGAGTGAAACATGCAACGCACGAAGGGCCACGGGGCGAAGTGAATGAGTAGGATGAAACAGGGCGACTATCACGAACTCCGCTGTGGAGCAGACATGCGGAGCGCGGTCCGACACTGCCGCTGCAGGAACGAACTCTCCTGCTCCTGCTCACGTTGATCTCACTCACACATCGGCATGTGACAGCAACACAACGCGCCAGACGAGCAGCGCGGGCGGACGCCCTTTCCATATCGGCAGTCTTCTTATTGTGCAGCAGGAGCTCTGAATGCAACATCGACACGGCCAATATGTCTAGCGCAGCAGATAGCCTCACGCAGCTCCAAGACTGCGTAGACACGGTCAGTTCACAAATCATGCGCGGGGTAGCAACGACTGACAACGCGCAGATGCTCACTATGATGTACGCCAACCTCAAATACATCCAAGACAGGGCGCCTTATTGCGAGATCGGGGGTCAGCCTAGCCAGGCACCGCAGGGGGCCACCACAAGCGGCGATACAACGACGAATGGCGATGGCACTGCTCTCGCACAGAACGGCAACAACGACCCAGCTACGCCAGTTCCTGAAGCACCGGACAAATTCAAGCACGAGCTGGAAGACCGTGCCAAGGATCTCGTCTTGCAGCAGAAGGCTATGGAATATATCATTGAGAGACTTCCTGGATTGGGAAACAGCGAGGCTGAGCAAGAAAAGAGAATGCGCGAGCTGGAGGTGGAGCTCCATCAGGTTGAACAAGAACGCGCTCTCAAAGAGCTCGAAAAAGAGGCCATGGTCGATCTTCTGGGAGAAGCTATGGGCAAGATCCAGAGAATTCCTTGATGAAGCATGAACATGGTGTGCACAAGTCGGCTAGGCTACTGAGGTCGATACTCATTCGCTGCCTGGTTGTTCCCGTACGCCTCGAGCTTGGTGGATCACTAGAACCGACGAAGTGGGAACGATGCGATCATGGTCGCACAAGATTGCGTTTGTGAAGCAAACAGCTCCGTCAATACTACATGTAGGGTCTTCACCGTATCTTACCCGCGCGAGAGATCACCCGGCCAGGTCACGATGTTAGGAAGCTGTGGAGTCGTCCGTGACTGCGTTCACTATCGCAATGAGGTCGGACCTTGCTGTTATTGCATGCCTGGAACCATGCAGTGGGCAAGCGGCGAGAAGTCATCACGCGATCGCTTCTGTTTCGAGAACCAGGTGTTCACGATCTTCGCTAGAACTGCACTGGACGTTGAAAGTTTTGCGACCGCACACCGCACAACGGCTGCACAAACCACACACATGACGATTATGGCTGCAACTTGGTGAACCAAGACCCAGAGCTCACGCAAGACTACTACTAAAACATTGTTCGCGTCCACCAAGACATTTGTTTCAATCTCGGGAGCTATACATACCGCCCACAGAGCCGCCTCCGGAGATTGTCGTTGGCTAGGCTCTCTGTGCATCAACAGCTGACCCACGAGCACAAGGCCGAGATGAAGTCCCAAGGAACTTCTCACCAGAGCAATCCCACAATCGATCCTCAACGAGAATCTTCCGCTACTGCGTCACTGCGTGCAACACTTCGAAAGTCGGCAAGCCTACCGTCAATAAACAAAAGCAACTCAAGACCAAGATCTACCTCATCCGCGACAGCAGCAGACTCCGGCATCAGTATAAAGAGCAAGCCAGCATTGACGGCACGAGATTGGTACTATAAGGAGAGGCCAAAGACAAAAGTATATAAGCTGCACGTGGTCAGCTATTCCTCGGCACATACAAGGGCAGCCATCGATCTCATGCGAGAGATATTGGAAATACGCTGTCCAGAGCAGGCATCTTCTGCAAAGACGACTCGGAGGCACGATGCGACAGAACAAGTAATCAGCGACGAAAGCAGGCCTTTGCTCGTGACGATCCCGCCTCGGAAACGTGGGTGGGTTGAGGAGTTGCGACGCTGTGGTGAAATGGTTTGGCCAAGGCGGTGGAACCTCTCCAGGAATCGGCCTGGCAGGCAAGACGACCGGCCAGGCAATGATGCGCAGTGAGCGCAACACAATGGATGCCTTGAGCCGCGAAGGCATCATCGGACATGCACGAGGTGTGACTCATGTTCAATGCAGTCGTCAGGCTGCAGCATTCTCAATCCAGCATGCATGGAGACACCGACTTCAGCCTCTCAACCCTTCCATGCTCTCCCTGAGCTTCTCCCAGCCAGCACCGTCCTCCCAAGAATCCTTTCCCTTCCCCGTGATACCCCTAACAGCAGTCCTAGCTTTGAACTTCCAGTCCTTGGCCACTAACTCTCCAGACCCTGCGGCCATACCCTCCGTCCTCTCCCTCTGGCCCAAGCTCGCATACGCATCGACCAGCCTTACAGTAGCATCGACGACATTGTTCCACTTCGCCTCACTATCGCTCTCCCAGCCGGGCTGACTTGTCACCGCTCGCCATGCTTTCTCTTCGGCATCGAGCGCCGTTGAAGGCTTGTTACGCCAAAGCGCCAGTTTACCAACGATATGCCAGAGCTCAGCGGAGCCTGTGATGAGCGATACGACGTTTTCGTCGACGAACTTGACGACCATGCGTGTCAGACCTGGTTGAGAGGGATCGTAGGTGTCGCTTGTCGCGATGATGTGGTTGACGAGTTTTGTCAGAATCTCGATATCGACACACTTCTCGCCGTCGGTGGGACCGCGGAGATCGATGATTCGCTTTTGAGCTGAGAGGACGGAGGTCCAGTCCGGTTCAGGTCGAATAGATGCAGCCACGATGAGGACGTTCTCCCAGATGCGATAGGAATCGTGTTTGAGGGAGGCGGCACGTTTGAGAGCTTTCAGGGCTTCGATCCGGATATTCTGTGCGCGCACTGTGGTGGTCGAGGTGGAAGTGGTCGTTTCATCCTCGTCGTCCAGCTTCACGGATTCGATGGGATGTGCTTCATCTTCTGGATCAATGTGGAGCAGCGCGGCGGCGAGGTTGGACCACGACTCAGCATCTGTCTCGTCGAGCTGCACGCAGCGAGAGAAGGCTTCGACTGCTTTAGAGAATTGTGCCAGCTCGAGTAGAGCGCATCCCAAGGCGAACCAACTTTGCTGATTGAGCTGATTGACCTTCAGGCTACGGCTGTATGCTTCTGCTGCGCGGACCATGTTACCAGCTTGAATGAAGTGTCGTCCGATCGAACGTTGTGCGCGAGCATAACGTTGGCTTGAAACTTCCCATGCCTTTTCGTACATCTCAATCGACTGATCGATATCTCCTAGAATGCAGTACAATCGTGGTGCGTCAAGTGGTGGTGGCTCACGGGCAGGTCCAGTCCATTCTTCCTCGTCGCTGATATCACTCTCCGGGATATTGAGACCCCCCTTGGTTGCGTGGAAGAGCTGCCGCCTGACGATACGCTTAGCCTTGTCTTCACGCTCGGTTGCTGCGTGACACAAGGCTGCCTCCGCCCACATCTCAAGTCTCTCGTAAATCTCTAGAGCAGATCTCAAGCCTCCTAGCTGTACCCAGCGAGATGCCAGCTCTGCCTCAAGTTCCCATCTCGTCGGCGTCGCGAGCTGAAAGATATACCTGACACGCTCAGTGACGGGTGCGCTCTCCGACTCTTTCGCCTTGGGTAAGAAGGATGTCGTAGCCGGCGCAGATAAATCCGCATCTTCTTTTCCTGATGAACCTTCAGTCGCTGTATCGGCAATTACTTGATCCACCAGTGTCTGCAGTTGAAGCAGTCCGCGCTCAACAGTGCGTGACCTGTATCCTTCGATTCTACTTCTCACCAACAGCGCTTGCGTATAGACTTGCCAGTTGGAGCTGCCTCCTTCTAGGACTCGAGTTGCATATGGCAATGTCTCTTCGCGGGTCAGACCATCCTCAGGCGAGGTGTTCTTTATCGAAGAGGCGAAAGACAGTAATATGACAGAATCCAGTGGTTGAAGTTGAGGCTGGACGGATGGATCTAGCTCCGCCAACGACGAAGGCAGTTCTTCGTGATCCTTAAACTCGGCGATTGGCACCTTGGATGGCTTCTCGGAGAAGGAGATAGATTCGAGCAAAGTGTCATCGTTGAGGTCCAAATTGGCAGGTCTTGTGCTGTCATCTCTACCGTTTCCAGCCGTCGTATTCGAGTCTGCGCCGGCACTCGTAGCAGACTCTGTATCAGTATGGCTCTTCGCGAGCACTAGAAGCTGGCTGATATCCTTTTGCTGAAACTTCGTCCGCTTTCCCAGCAGACCAGTGAGAGCAAACTCGAACTTTCGATCTTTCTTAGCTTGATCAAGATCGGCTGTTGCGAACTTGTCCAGGCTGTGATGTGTATGTATCGTTGCCCGTTCAAGAAGGAACTCTGCTTCGAGCGATGCTCGATCGCCACTATGGGTCTTGAAGTCCTCAACGAGAAGGTCAATGTCGTCGTATATGGCATTCTGCAGAGTTGATGACACTTCAGACAATAGTCGTTGTTGTAGGAAAGCGACTCTCATTTTCGCCCACCTCGCAGCTTTGACATTCTTTAATACGGCTGGACATGTCATTGCCGCATCGGCAAGACACAAAAGCTCGATATGAGGTGTCAACTTGTAAGGAGCAATGCCATCTACCGTGAGACTGGACAACAATTGTTGCCTTATTTTGCGCCTAACATCATTGTCTGAGCTATCAGACTCGGATAATACGACCGTCAAAGGCTGAAAACTTAAAGGCGGTCCAGTCACGTTCGCCTGTATGAACGCTAACAGTGCAGCGTAGCCTATGCAGAAAAGAATGACCTGTTTTTCTGGTCGCGTCCTGTCTCCGCAAAAGGCTGCTAGACGGTGGAATATGAAGTCGTTCCAGCTTTTGAAGTCTCCTCTTCTAATCGAAGACAGTTCTGTATCGTCATCCTGAAGCAGTGTGCGAGCCTCATCACTACGCAGCAGTCTCTCGTACTCGCCTTCTTCGAGATGCTTCAAATGTGTTTCCGCGAAGCGCGCGACTTCCGTGGGCAGACTTGCTCGTAGATATGTCAATAGAGTGTCCGCCATATTCGCTGCAGTTGTTGGTAGTGTTAGTTATGTTCGTGGTTGTGTTTCCAGTCGTCGATTTCAACAATTTTCTTGCAGCCGCAGGAGCGAGAAGATCGGAGGAATGGTTTGTGCGCAGTTCCGGAGCCTGTACGGAGCTTGTCTTCTCACTTACCACCGCTTTCTCGTGCTTCGAAACATTCACCCGCGGTATCCGAGATTACAAGACTCTACTCAAGATGCGTGCTGTCGTAATGCGGACGAGCCACCGCGCGCAAGCCTGTAAGAGGACCTTGATCCGTGATGCGAGGTCCACCAGCCAACAACAGTTGGTGTCAGCGAGCAGCATAGCCAACACCATGCATACGAACTTCACTCAGGTATCATGCGCCTCGTGCCTCTCTATGCGCGATCTAAGCCCGACTTGGCCGTTTTGATGTGCCAAGCATACAACATAGCCATAAGGCGTTCAGCCTGCAAACCTATTTCTGGCGTCGACACCATGCAGCTGTCGGCTCGCTTCTTCGATCCCGCTGCATCGTTCTCACCTCAGCCTCAGGTTCCCACAAGACCGCGCTCCTTCTACGCCCATTTCGGGAGCGGATTGTGCCATCGTGTCTATGCATGCACTCGACATACATAGATGAGACGCATTGTCAGCCTCTACTGTCGCCGGGCAAAGTGTTAGCGATAAGAGTTGCAACTCTGCCATTCTCCACTGTAAGATCGAACAGTGATTTTGCGATCTTATCTCTCCTATTGTTTCATGGTGATACCCAAGCAAATCAATCCTACAGCCTAGTGACATTGCACCCGTCTTGGAAGGAGTCATCACGACAAAGACACATACCGCAGCCTAGAGCGAGGCAAGGTCATTGAACAGCGCAGTACAGTACCACCTACGCGGGGAACCTTTTGTGTGCCTTGGGCGGGACCACATAGGCTTCGTTCTCTCAATCTGTACCGTCTCCAACGCCATCTCCCAGGGAAGGATATCTCACAATGGCGTCTTTAAGCCTTGCACTGAAGATCTTGATTGGCATCCTGATGGTCGACTCAGTCATCGAGCTCTCATTCATCAGTAGCATGGTGGCATGGCTGCACCGAAGAGCCGGACAAGACTTGGACGTCAACTACAACGGCGGCACTTTTCCTCTCCACGGCACGCCTGTCGGCTTCTTAGTCGATCAAGGCCATACGAGCAATGGAGCAGCAGGAACAGCTTTCGTATTGATCGGCATGGGGGGCATTCTGGCACTATGGTTGCGCAGCCGACCCACTCTCTCCAGCTCTACCTTCAGCAGACTCGGCCTTTTTTGGTATCACTTTTGGCTTGGCATGACCGTGCCTTCAATGCTGCTTGCGCTTGCGGCACTGGTCTATACTTTCGCGCTCACGAATGATCACGATGGCCAAAGAATCGACATCGCAGTTGCTGCGTCGCTAGACAATCGACCTTACCCGGATTATCTCGCCTATCCGCTGGAGCAATGGACGCCAGAGAATTGGTTCGCCGCCGTGCTGCGGTTGCCTCTTGCTCACAATAATGATGCAGACACAGTTCACCAGCACCTGCGAGTCATGCGTGGTTGGCGATGGAACTTGATCCCAATGTTCATCATCGGACTGGCCGTCTGTCTTGTTGCCATGGCTGAGGCTCGGACGAGACGCCGAGAGACATTGTCTGGAACTGCGGTGCAGGAAAAGAAGTTGTCGGCTTGAGTGTGCCGTCTTATTTTGTTCATACAATGTCAGAGTTCCGTAAACGAAAGCTTGTGCAGCGAAAGTGCATTCTCAGGTTCGTGGCCGTACTGTGAGCCATTATTGACGTATGTTGCGCTGCCACCTACCATCTCAACCAGATAAGCCAAGGCACAAGTTGTTCACGATTCGAGGCCTGCCCGTCCTTTACCCTGTCCCTAGGTGTGCGGATAGCGCTGCGGTCGTACTGTCGCTCCAGCTTGACTGTATACTCTTTCGCAACGGTCGAATTGCAAATGTCATTTCAAGCGAGCTGAGCCTGTTCGTATCGGACAGCCGCAAGATTCGTGGCGGACGGGATCGTGAGCAATCCTCTGGCATCATCCATTGATTTGTTTCCGTCTCCTTGGTCACGAGTACTGAGGCGGACGTTACATGAAGCCCAAAGCTATGTCTTGTAGATCCGCCGATACGCGCGTGGATAAGTCGTCGTAGTCCCCGACGCTTTTCTGAGCTCTGTGCTCATCGACGGGGTTGGAGTGTGTTCTTCCTCCTTGCACCTGTGATACGACTTCCAAAGCTCTTCACGATCACCTCATCGATCCCTGCCCCTGTGACGCGTCGGTGTCGACAAGAGATTTGAAAGGAAGTTAGAAGTTTGTATTCGCGCTGCTGGTCCGTGCATGATGACTGATCTGCTCTGCATGGATACTCCTTGTCAAATTGTGAAGACACCGCAGAACGCGCCTTTCTACTCTGCTGGACAGCAGTGACACCTTCCCTCAGATCCTGTACCAAGATATCATATTACATGGGAAGGAGAAGCATTCTGTTGGAAGGAGGACCATTCTGTGAGCATTCTGTTGACCTTGGCAAAAGTGATAGCAAAGTCATCCACATCATCCTTTGTCCACCCTCGAGGACTTTATGGTGCTACATCGAAGCGCCTCCGTGTGGCCACCATCGTCGATCACGACTCCCTTGAGGTCAAGACTCCGAGCCTGATAACATGCGGAAAACGTAATAGGTCTCAGCAGCCTCTGAAGATCACTCGGCTCAACCCTGGAAAGATCGCTCATGCAGCGGTTATGACGAAGGCATTCTTCATGTGGTGAATTGACTGAGCGATGGACAAATTGTCGAAGATTGATCCCTTAAATGCACTCAAGATTGCGTGTCATCGCGCGGCGGCGCGTGGCAACATCCAGTGTTGAGCCTCGATATGCTGGATTCACTTCATTGAGTACTACATTTGGCTAGCGTCGTTTTTCTTTCATGTGCCTGAGCGGCATGCTTGCAAGTCAGCACATCCCTTACTTCGTGCTTACCTGTTCAGTCATACTCTAGTTGACGAAGCCAAGATGGGCATACTGTCCCCAAGATACGGACCGCTGTCCAACGAGCAAGTCGGCAGCCAGTCCCCGGTCGAGGAGAGGCGCTACTCTACCGAAGGGCCAGCATGGCGACACCAGCGCACCTCCAAATTCAACCTCTTCTGGAACTCTTTCATCGTTTCGGCGGTGGCCGTCATCACAACGAGTATTGCTCTGGTGGCCGCTCGTGTGATCAACATCGTCCCTCGGACCAGCGTTGACCCAGGAAGCAGCGTCAACAACTACGTGCGCTGGCAAAATTGCGGTAACAGCTCAACAGAAGCACGCTATAAGGGCTGCAAGTTCGATATCATGCTGACGATGTGGGTGCCCGCCGATTGTCTGGACCAGCAAGATACAGACCTGATGGAGGATTACCTGAAAAAGCATAAATACCTCCAAAACATGTACTGGGACGACAAGCTTACCATACCGGCCACGGAAAAGCAAATACGCAGGGGCGACCACGATTACGCCTACATCATGACGGATTTCCACTGGGTCCACTGTCAGTATCTTTGGCAAAGGCAAATGAGCTCATGGATCGATAGGCGCCCTGTTGTCAGAGGGATATGGGACAAAGAACACACCAAGCACTGTGGCGAGTTGATGCAGAATCATAGCCTGGCAGGAGCAGTTACAACGTTGGCTGTGGGCTTCGAGGAGTGCGGCAAGCCTTTGTAAATTGTTGCCTCGTCGAATCAATATATGCGCTACTTATTTTGCTTGTTTCGCGTACTGACGAAGTACCTTCATGGCAAGTCAGGCACATTATGACTAGCACAAAAGTGCAAGATGTAGTATGGTGGTGTATGAGTATGTCTCGGATGCTCGACCGAACGACAAGGTTGTGTGTGTTTGCCACGGGTTGGTGACACGAAGGCGGTTGGCGTTTCAAGTGGTCGCCAACAGGGCTCGATCACAAACGAATCCAGCCGATGGTATAAGTGTAGGAGTGAATGACCATGCTCAGCGCAAAGTTTCTTGTCATTGCCATTGTCAGTTGCCGGCCAACTTCACGCACATTTCGTATCTCCTGTACCACAATCCTTCCAAATTAAAGAACATTGCCCTGCTTCTTCCAGGTTCTGATTTGGCCTCCACAGCGGTCATCCGCCGTGACTATAGCTACCAATTCAGCAATGCGATGAGTCCAGCAAGAGCTTCAAACAGCTCCTTAAGCAATAAATCCAGCGTTAGCACAGCTGACGACCTCTTGCTTTTATCGTTAGCAACGGGTCCAGTATTCGACGATTCCTTCATTTGCGAAGCGGTCACAACACTCGAGCTTCCCGAAACCAATAGCCCACAGACCGGCAAGCTAGCACTTTGGTCTGGAACGGGCACGTCCGGCGAACATCTGATCAAGGGTCTCGCAATCTCGGTCAGTGATGGAAGCTCTGGCTGCCCCAGAGACCAACGGAAAGTGGTGCACTGTGACAAGCACGGTCGAAGGCGAACAGCAAATGGGAGATGCGGTATCTGCGGATCCAGGTTCCTCTGTGACATTTTCTTGTAGGTCCTGCGGCCACCATCTGACGGGTATAATCGGATGAGGTCCCAGAAAACTACAACGACCTGATATCCCAGGTCGACCAGGACATCTCTGTCAACGGCAAGGTCGCTTGCAGTCTCTCCATGGATAGTGGGAAGGCTCAAGGCTGGGGCACAGCGGTGGAGTGTCAAAGTGCAGCGTGTGGTACACTTCCGGCGCACTAGTATTCCAACACCACGATTGTGCTGGATACGGTGAATTCGGACTGCTGGAAGATCAAGGGCGTGACTGGGCTGGCTGAAGATATCGTGACGAAAGACCAGGGCAAGACTTGGACCATTGACACGTTCTCGATCGAGTCGCACACTTACACTTGAGCTGGTTCTATGGCGATGCAGAGATCGAGGTACTTAGCGATGCCGGCCTGTCACGCGAGCTGGACTGGTGGAATTGGCAGCGAGCTCTCATGATACGGCTGGAAATCTTGTGCAGACATTGCCAGCTGACCTGGTCCAATTGCTATACTCTTCGTGACGTGCTGGTCGCCGTGGCCTTACGAGCTAGAGTGCCATAGACCTAGCCATGTGAGCATGGTCTGAACGATTGCAAGCATTCTGTGGCCGCCGAGACAGCTGCTGCTCGAGGCTTCCACGCGTTAAACGGGCAGCTTTTCCGCCTGGAACTGGTGGAGACCACAGCGACATGATGCCTTTGGATCCAAAATCCTACATCTTGCTCGCAGATCTAGATTTGATGGTGCCATTGTCCCCCTCCCCCCGTTGGCCCCAAAGGATTGTCGGATAAACCGGTCCCGCTGAAAGGTGTTGCTGGAAGTTGTGGCCAAGCCGGAAGTGGCGCCACCTCCAAAGTCAATTCAACCGGACATCGCCTTCCTCGTCATGTACGAATCATCTTCCACCCACCGCCTCAGCATCTCAAACATTCGACGAGATCTTCAGCTCCTGCACAAGGCTCACCTCGAAAGCGTTCGGAAGCTACTGGACAAAGTGGCAGGAAACAGCGCGGACAAGTCCGAACATCGCAATGGACGCAGCTCAATAACACTCGTTACTGCCCGACCTGGGGATCTTGTGCAACGCAATCGATCATCCACGAAGAGTGTACGATAACAGCAGCTGCCAGGCTTGGCACGAGTCCACAGCCTGTTGATAGCGTCAAACCAAGGAGCATCTCAATACCGGCTTTCTCAGCTGAAGGACTGCCAGAATGCCGACCTTATCAGTCGTTGAGTAGGTCTCATCCATGCTTCCTTGCCTTGCATCGTACTGACATTTCCAGTTTCAACATAGTCTGCGCCGTACTAGGAGGCTTCATCACCGTCTTTGGTCTCGTTTCATATCTTCTCAAGGAAAAATTCTACCTATCCGAGGCTCTGATTTCAACCTTGGCGGGAGTCGTGTTCAGTCCACACGCCACCAACTGGATTCGACCTCTCGAATACGCTGACGGAAACGATGTCGACCTTGAGACCATCACGCTGTACTTTTCTCGGCTCGTGCTCGGAGTGCAGCTTGTTCTGGCAGGCGTGCAGCTGCCAAGCAAGTATCTGTGGAAAGAAAAGAAGAGCTTGTCCATCCTTCTAGGTCCAGGAATGTGCATAATGTGGCTAGTAACCTCATTGCTCGTGTGGGGACTGGTTCCAAATATCGACTTCGTTATGGCCATCGCCATTGGAGCTTGTGTCACGCCAACTGACCCTGTGCTGAGCAATTCAATCGTGAAGGGCAAATTTGCGGACAAGAATATTCCACCGGCCCTGCAGAAGATCATCATCGCCGAGTCTGGAGCGAACGATGGATTGGGCTATCCTTTCCTCTTTCTTGGGCTCTACTTGCTCAAATATGCCGGTAACGGTGGCTTGGGCCAGCATGGAGGCGTTGGGCATGCGATTGCTCTTTGGTTCTATGACACTTGGGCATATGTAATCATATTGTCTGTCGTTTACGGAGCGCTTGTTGGATGGCTGGCGAAAGAAGCACTGCATTGGGCAGAAGAGCGGCATTATGTTGATCGAGAGTCTTTTCTCGTCTTTGCCATTACCCTCGCAGTAAGACCAGCATACCATGATTCGTAGGCAAGTCAGCTTCCAGCTAACAATTTTGCAGCTGTTCATTGTCGGCACGGTTGGCATGATCGGTTCCGACGATGTGCTCGCTTGCTTCATTGCCGGCAACGCGTTCACTTGGGATGATTGGTTCAGGCTCGAGACCAAGGACGACAGTCTGCAACCTACCATAGACATGCTACTGAACGTGGCAATTTTCATGTGGTAGGTAGCTCGCTAAGTTTTCGTTAAGATTGCCATCTAACACACTTCTAGGTTCGGTGCAGTCTGCCCGTGGCACAGTTTCGTTGACAACAGTGTTGTCCCGATATACCGCCTCATCCCTCTTGGAATACTCGTTCTGCTCCTCAGACGCCTTCCCATGGTCTTGGGTTTTCACAAGCAGATCCACCAAATCGAGCATTGGCAGCATGCGTCTTTCGTCGGCTTCTTCGGCCCCATCGGCGTGAGCGCAGTGTTCTATCTTTACATTGCCCGGGAATTTTTACGCGAGATCGAAGTCGATGGTCACGAACGTGCGGATGCCGCTCAAGAGTTCGAGGTTCTCGAAGTCGTCGTTTGGTTTCTGGTTGTGTGCTCGATCGTGGTTCACGGACTCAGCATACCTCTTGGGAAGCTCGGCCTATATTTGCCTCGAACCATAAGCACCGCCATTTCGTCTGAGCGAGTATCACGCAGTCCGAGTCGGAACCGGGACGAGGCCACTGGTAACGATGAGACAAACCTCAACCTCTCGCCAAGTGGTCTGTCAAGCATCGCGGGGAACTTCTTTCGTCGCGTCCGGAGCCATGCTGCTCGTCCGATAGGAACAACTGTCCATGGGGAGGAGGAGCTTCGAAGCGATGACAGTGAAGGTTCGAGGAGGGCCTTCGGCCATGGCACGCGTCCAGATATATCCGCCCCTAAAGACGGCCGGATCATTAGCAACCCTATCAGCCCTGGGTCAAAACGGCTATTGGAATACACACAGGGGAATGGTGCAGCTGCTCATGGAGATGGAGAGCATGTACCACCAGAGGATCAAGCGATCACGCCCCCGGTATCAGGGACAACAACGCCCAACACAGCAACCTTTCAGAGAAAGATCAGATTCCCGGATGAGGCAGACATGTCAAAGGCTTCAAGTCTGCGAGGCCGGGGCGAGTAACACCACTTGCTCATGGTCTCGAGGTGCTATTGAGACCTATCACTTTCCAAGCTACTGTCCGCAGCAGCAAGATGAGCAGTTTGTTGCTCAACTCAATTGGGCCTGAGCCTAGATGCGGCAAAGAACGATTCTGGGAAACCCCATGTGGTACGTACCGTCGAGGACGCTTGCGAGCTTGCGTGGACACTCCTGCGAGACAGATTTGGAAAGGCTCGAAGAACGAAGCACAGTGACTGCGATCCTGACTTGCGCTATGCGACACTATGCGACATCAATGTCATGAGACAGCCGTTGTTGTTTGGTCGTTCCAATGCTCCACCATGCTTCGGTCTGAGCCAATGAGAACAGGTGTATTACCCCGCTGAACCATCGATACCACAGGCATATCGCTGGCCTGAACTTTCAACTGGCGGGGAAATAAAGCCTCTTCCCTTGCCTGAAGTCTCCTTCGCTCTTGTTCTTGCTGCTGCTTCTGATCCTTACAGAAACGGACAAAGAATCCCGTGTTACGCCGCGCCAGCTTCAATAAGAGCACTTCCATTCCCACTCACCCGACTTATACAATAGCATGGCTTCCGCTGCAGTTTGCCCAGTCGTTGGAACCACGACCAACGTGCTGCCTCCACACCATCCCGAGATCTCCTCTGGTGAGTCTCGCGACCCGGTGTCACGATGCGAATGAAGCTGACATTCGACATGATAGACGCAGAGGCACGATGCCCCGTAACGAACGCCAAAATTGACCACCACAAGAACGTCATCCACAACCACCCAACGGGCCCAACTCTGCCCAAGGATGACAAGGAAGCCATGGACGCTTCGCAGTGCCCAGCTTTAAAGAACGCCAACAGAAAGGATGCCATCACTGACGCAACCTGCCCGGTGGTTGGGCCAGTTAACGCACACCTCCCACCAACGCACCCAGTGTTGAGCGAGAAGGAGGCAGGTGCCGTCTGCCCGGTCACGAACGCATCGTTGAACCATCACAAGGGCAAGGTGGCCTTACACCCTGCGGTTCCAGATGATGCCCCAGCGCAAAAGTGTCCTGTTGCGGGAGCACAGATGGCTGCTTAGATGATATGATGGCATGACGACACGAGAGATATGGGTAGGACGGGGCAAGAATACGAGGCTACGTTTGTGTGTACATTTTTGGTAGTAAACATCGTTCGACATTGATCAAGGTGGAGCTGAGCATCTACCAATCAGAACGTGGAACCGTCAAGCAGAAGCAGTGCTGCAAAATACAATCGATCTCGGAGCATTCAGGACAATCAGGGTCGATCCTGACATTGTTTGTTCAATCGCCGTGAGGGCCACCTGGTCTATCCTAACGATGAGATTGCCTCGATAGCTTCAATGTTCCCATGCCTGAACGCTGAAATCCTGCGGTACATTCGCGCCCTCCGTCTTTCGCTCCTGTCGTAACCGTCGACCGCTCTGTGGAAATCCATGTTACAAACGTCAACGCTTCATGTCATGCAAACCACGGCTTGTAACCATTCTCAAATGCTCCAAACGCCTTGCAATGCGGCGCCGTAGGATAAAACGATAATCATCGATGACCAGAGTCTGCGCTGCCGCCGTATCCTCCAGATCCCTCGCCATCGACATTGCCTGGGTTGCTGCTACTGCCGCCCGGGCTGAACGCTTGACGCATTCTGCCGAAAAGCCCGCCAGCAGCACCGCCGTCGCGATTACGCTCAGGCGACACAGAGACGTGGAAGGAATTGTCTTGTGTCCCACTGCCACGTCCACTGCCTTGTGCGCCGCTTGAGTTCTGCCTTGGGAATGGGTAACCACCGGGCATTCTTGGTGCTCTGTGATAATCTGGTGAATGCATATCATGCATCGGAGCCTGAGATGAGTGTCGTGGACGATCTGCCCTTGCGTTCTCGTCCTTGGGCATGATGCCTTGACGGCAATGTGGGCAGGTATCATGTTCGGTCAACCAAGACTTGATGCAGTCGAAGTGAAACCAATGATGACATGGCAACTCTGTGACAGTGCTTCCGATCTCTGCAGAATCCATGCAAATGCTGCAATTGGCCTCGCCGTTCTCGTCCAAGTCCTTCGCTGAAATCTGCTTCTCGGGCAAGTTCTCGATAGCTTCAGAAGAGGCTGGTCCCGGTGCGTTGCCTGACTGATGCTGCTCCATGAGCTGTGTTATGACTCGATCTAGCGCTTCCTGACTGTAGACAGCGTCACCATGAGCCCCGCCGTGAGCCATGCCCAGTAGTTGGAAGATGTCGCCGAACATCATCGGTCCGCCTGCCATGCCACCTCCGCCAGAACCAGGACCTCTTGCCATGCCCATACCCACGAAAGGGCCACCAGCGCCTGGACCCTGCATGCGTGGGCCTGCCCCGATGTTTGCAAACATTTGTGCCATGAGTCGCTCGATGTTATCCGGTTGTTGTTGGAAGGGCTGCGGGTTGTTGGCATCTCTTGGAAACAAATTGCCGCCGCTAGATGTGGTGATCGTGAAAGAGTATCCCGGGCCATGGGCATGGCGTGTGTATGTACTTCCATTGCCACGCTGTTGTTCACCAGGCGGCGCACCTGGTGGGCGTTGTCCGTCTGCACCTTCTGTACCTCGCTCTTGTCCCTGACCTTGGCCTTGCTGCCGTGGCGGGCTCATGACTCCACCTAATGCACCTTGCAGTATTGGACCGAGCATTCCCATGAGTCCGCCACCTGCCTGACCGCCTTGCTGTCCTCCTTGACCACCAAGCCTAATGTTTCTTGTCAGCGTTCCAGTCAATCTACCACCGGGAGGACCACCAGGAACGTTCTCTTCCCAGTGTAAATCATCTATATCGCCTTCGTCGGGATCGGGTGCGTTTGGTGCATACCATTCGTGGTCGTGGCCTGGAAACTGAGGCTCCAGCTCGGGCATGTCATGTTCCTCGCGGGGGTCATGGTCCGCTTCGATAATCTCTGTAAAATCGCTTTGGCATTCTGGGCAGATGATGCCATGCTCATCTCTGTACCATTCGTTCTCGCACTGATGGCAGAACACCAGTTCCCGCTGCTGAGGCGCCTGCTGCGGCGTTTGTGTGCTCATCGTGGTGTAGAATGGGTGAGTAGAAAGATAGAAAAGGGGGGTCCGGATGGAGCTAAGCTCCTATGTCGATGCGCTGGGCCAGTGGGTAGCGTCGTAATGATTTCGCGGTCGGTATCTCAGGTGAGTTTGGTGAGGTTTGCTGGAGATGCGATTGCGACTTCTCGGTCTTTGTGCCACGCGCTGCTAGTGCTTCGGGGGGTGCGTGCTTGCTTATTGCCGGGTGCCGGGATGCTCGTGGCTGCCCGATTCGCTTGATGTGGCCGATGTCAAGTTCTGTGCACCGTGGATCAGAGAGTCGTTTGTTCTCTGGTGGTGCTGATCTCCAGCAATTAATGGTCCAAGAACTTGCAGGCGACTGTAAGACACGAGGATGACGTACTGAACTTTAGCTGTTTGTCGCAAGCGCGTGGATTGGACCGAGGGACCCTTGTCGCGTGGCGTGTGACATGCACTGCGAAGAGCGACAGCAGTGTTCCACGAGTGGGAATAGCAGCACGAGATACTGCACCGGATTTCGCGTCAAGGACACTGCGCTGCAGCAATGAGTCGCGCGGACTACAGCTTGTTCTGAGAACCTTCTGGAAAGCCTGGCAACGGCCGTGCCCGGCTGTGGTTGGAAGCTGCTGCGCATTCAGGCGCGCAAGGCAAAGTGAAGGTCTGAGACGGTGGGCAGTTGTACGGACCTCTGATCAGGAAATCATTTTTGTGTGCTACGTATGTCCGCCACTTTGCTCGTGTTCTCTGGCTTCTGAAGATGTTCGCTGCCGCCAGCACTTCCATCTACAAGACAGCAAAGCTCTTATCCAAGCTTGCCAATTGCTGCGGCCCATCGAATGGTGCCAAGCGAGGTGCACTGTACGGGATGGCCCGGTGCAATAGACTTATCTGAAACGATCCAGATGGGCTGCGTAACCCATCAGCAGGATCAATGGCGCTCGAAAGTGCCGTGGACCAACTAGTACGTCCAGTCAGGATACACTCCAGGATGCACTCCAGGATATGCTGTCACCTCGTCGGATGGACCATTCTGTCAACCAATACAGACAGCACGGTGAGTAAGAGGTGAGCGATCCGAAGAAAGCTTGGGAGTCAATCTCCCTTACGCCAAAATAGGGCCAAACCAAGGTGGTAAAGGTAGGGCCCAGAGTGTTGGTAAGGTGGGTGGAAGCCAGTGTAGTCAGGAAAGTAGGAAGTGTGCGGGGCACTATTGTGCTGGTGAGCCCGGAAAGAAGAAAAACGAAAGTAGATGGGTCAATCGTGAGCCATTTCTGCTGGCTATTTCATAATCGTAGGTCATAGTCGACTGGACCACAACCTGTTTGCGCCTCAAACGCCGCCATGCTGACTTTTGAAAATAACCCAAACATGCCCAGGTGTAGAATACATTGAAGGTATCTACTCTTCTGGGATCTCGATCTCGCCGCTCTCGATGTCATCCGAGATGGCCTTTGGTGAGCGACCATCAACCTGGCAGCCAGTTGAGAAAGCAGTGCCGAGGATCTCCTTGACGGTACCCTTGAGGTCCTTGGACATGGACTTGAAGCGCATTGTGCGGGCGATGTTGATGATCTCGTCAAGTGGGATGGACTTGGTGTGCTTGATGTTCTTCTCCTTC
>KZ108231.1:34385-60194 GCA_002116355.1 Dothistroma pini CBS 116487
TCCTTGAGGGCCTTGATGACGAGCGACGAGGCGGATGGAACGACGGAGACGGCGGCTTGACGGTTCTTAATGGTGAGGCGGACGGTCACACGCAGACCTTTCTGTGATGAGCATTAGCGATTGACTCGGTTTTCAATGGGTGGAATCTGCAAAACCTACCCAGTCGCCAGTGGCCTTGGCGATATCTTCACCGACCTTCTTGGGCGAGAGACCAAGAGGACCAATCTTGGGGGCGAGCGCGGACGAAGCACCAACCTCACCACCAGTGGCTCGGAGGTGGATAATCTTCTCCTCGTTGGGGTCTATCTTGGGTGCTGGAGTACAGTGTAAGCGCGTGATCCTCAGCCATTTCTGGCTGCAGCCATGATCGAGGAGGCCGATAACTTACCCATGGCTAGTGAGTAAGATGGTCAAGCTCAGCTCGATGTTGTGAAGAAAGAAGGTGCCTGGGCGAGGATGGTCTGTCTTGAAAGGCGCTCGTCTGGTGGAGGGAAGTTCAAGTCTCAATTTCGCACAAATGCACAGGTGCAAATTTGCGGGCGGACCATTTCTCCGATGCGTGCCTGAAATTTAAGGCACTCAAACGGCCTTACCTTGCAGTCATCATTGATGTCTGGAAGAAGTCATCCGATCGCATCAGGCGCTGGCGTAGGCGCAGGACAGGCATTGGGACGTCGCTTTTCACAATATGCCAGGGAGTGCTGTCTGGACTTTTTCGTTGACCTCTTCTCAACAACGAACAACGCACAACGTCCACGCGGTCTCGCTTCACCCTCGGCCTCGCCTTGCAGCACCTGCAGGCAAAGCAATGCCGGCTAAACGTTATTTTGGCGCTCGCGTGGGGATTGGTGGCCATAGATACCTAAGCATTGTTTTCTGTCTCTCACATAAAACGCCCTCACCAAAGGCAAGCATCAGTGAGGGGCCAACCCGTCCGTAGTCCTTCACGATGGCTTCCCAATCCGACAGCGGGTCGACGTCGCCGAGAGGTCCCGCGAGTCCGTCGAGTCCCTCCAGTAGCACGCCGCAATCACGGCCTGGTCACCAACACCGGCCGTCACACCCTTCCAATCTCAGGCAGTCGCATATGCCGCCCCTTTCGCCAGATGATCGTCGGTCTGAATTTCTGCAAGACGACGGCATACATCCTCAGGATCACGCGCCGGTGAATGCCAACACAGATGCAACACAGCAGCATGAAACGATCGACGAGCCTAGTGAGGACGAATTGGATGATCGCTCGGCCCTGTTGAAGCAGTCGAGGCAGAGTCCAAGAGATGGCGACAACGCTGGGACCTTCTCTCCTCGGCCACGGTGGAAGCCAGGTTATGGCAGCTTCTCAAGTGTGCAGACGGCGAATACCGACGCCGGCAGCTTCGAACAGAGCAAAAGGTGGTATAACAGGCCAAGTCTTGGTGGCCGACAACCTACTGGTATAAACCAAGAGGGCATTATCCAAGGCTACCTGCCGGATACAGTTACAGACGGTGTGCTTGGTCGTCCCAAGAAGTCGAGCACGACGCACTGGCTGGCATCTCGGGCAGGCATCAAACATGAACGACTGATGTACGTGACGAGCATTATGGACATCCGCCTAGTTGTCTTCCAGCAGCCAAATTCTGCTCAATACTGATCTCGCGGTAGGTACATCTACTATTATCTTCCTATCGCCAATTGGCTGCCGCAATATCGTTGGAAGTTCTTGCGTGGAGACTTCCTCGCTGCACTGACTATGGCCAGCTTCTACATTCCCATGGCATTGTCGTATGCATCAAATCTGTCGCACATGCCGCCTATCAACGGTCTCTACGCCTTCGTATTCAACCCGCTCATATACGCTCTGCTTGGAACATGTCCACAGATGATCGTCGGACCTGAGGCAGCAGGCTCGTTGCTTGTGGGGAGTGTTGTAAGTGAAGCCATCAAGGCAGGCCATTTCGGGGAGGACGATGGCATGAAGGCTGGCCAAGTTGGTGGTATGGTTACCGGCTTGGCAGGAGCTGTCATCCTCATTGCTGGCATTCTTCGCCTCGGATTTCTGGACAGCGTGCTGTCTCGTCCGTTCCTCCGTGGCTTCATCAGCTCGATTGGTCTGGTCATCTTCATCAACCAGCTTGTTCCTGAGATGGGCTTAGACAAACAAGCAGCACGCTCAGAACGGGCACACGGATCTCCACTGGACTCGCTCATGTTCTTGTTTGATCACGGACACGAAGCTCACAAGCTCACCTGCGCTGTCAGCTTCGGTGCAGTAGGCGTGATTCTGGTACTAAGAGAGCTGAAGAGGCGTCTTCAACCACTGAAAGGCTGGGGTTGGGTCGTCTTCTTCCCCGACCGCTTCATTATCGTTGTTCTTTCTGCAATCTGCGCTTGGAAATTTGACTGGGAAGGTCTGGGCGTGGACATCATCAGCGACATTCGACCACCGGAGGGCGTAAAACTCTTTGAACCACACTTCCCGTTCGACAAGCAGAACTTCAAACACGTCAGCGACGCATTCGAGACTGCTTTCATTGTCGCACTGCTCGGCTTTTTCGAGAGCTGCGTCGCGGCGAAGAGTCTTGGATCTGGAAATGCTAAAGTTGAGACGGTTCAGCAGACCAATAAAGACGGTACCGTTGAAGAAGTGGAGGAAGCAGACGGTATTCGTGGCATGACAGTCTCTTCCAATCGCGAACTTGTCGCGCTTGGCGTGGCAAACGTCGTTGGGGGCGCCTTCATGGCCATACCAGCTTTCGGCGGTTATGGCAGAAGCAAGGTCAACTCGAGTACCGGTGGAAAGTCGCCGATGAGTAGTATCCTGTTGTCGTTGTTCACGCTTATCTGCATTCTTGCGTTGCTACCATATTTCTACTACATCCCGGTAAGTGAATCCAATCCACTCTGTGTGTCTAGAAGGCTAACGACCTAAACAAGAAAGGAGTTTTGTCTGCCATGATCACGGTCGTCTCGATCAGTTTACTGGAAGAAGCACCGCATGACATCAAGTATTTCTGGAAAGTCGGTGGCTACGTGGAGCTATTCTTGATGCTTCTGGTCTTTCTCACCACCTTCTTCTGGTCATTGAGAGGTGGCATCATCGTCGGCATAGTATTCTCCCTTGTCCGCCTATTGAAGCATAGCACACGACCGCGTATCCAGATCCTTGGCCGGATCCCAGGAACGCAGGACTTTGACAATGCGGAAGTGCTCGCCCAAGAAGATAACGTGGAGTTGGTCCCACATTGCTTAATTGTCAAGATTCCAGAACCTCTCACCTTCGCCAATACCGGCAGCCTCAAGAACAGATTGAAGCGCCTCGAAGATCATGGAACAAGCTACGCTCACCCAGCCCTGCCCAAGGTCCGTGGACGTCAACACAACAAGAATGTCATCTTCGACATTCACGGTGTTACAGGCATGGACTACGCCGCTTCTCAGGTACTATGCGAGATTGTCAACGACTACATAGACCGAGGCACGACAGTATTCTTCTGTCGTGTCCCGTCACGCCAAGGCAAATTATGGCAACTTTTCCTGGACTCAGGGATTGTCGAGCTGTGCGGTGGGGAGAAGCATTTCTTGAAGAATGTCGACGCGGCACTCAAGGCGACTGAAAAGACTAGCACGTTCTTCGAGCTTGCGCAGGATACGGACCCGGAGCAGAGTGCAGGTGAGGAAAGCAGCAGTCGAACGACGACGACGCAGGAAGATTTTGATCCTGACCATCCACTGCCGAACAGAAGGAAAAGCAGGACGCAAAGTGGCCTCGATCTTGAGAGTAGTGAGGAGAGCAGGACAGGGTCGTGAAGATGATATACAACGTGGTGTACGGGACCTTCTTGGACGCGTAATGTGTTACGGCAGGACCTCTGTATTCCATATTTCCCATGCAGTTGGCGGTCAGCAGATCGATCGTCCAGAATATATCAATGAGACTTTCCCTAAACCGAAGCTAAGTGCTAAGCTTCAGCCACCAAGAAACCAAATCGTCATCCTCTAGCCTCCATCTGCAGTGGCCGACTTCATGCACGTTGTGAAGCAGAAAGCAATGACACCTCCCCGGATCAGCATTGTAGGTGCGGGAATCGCAGGACTTGTGCTTGGACGATGTCTAATGCAACGTGGTGTCCGAGCCGTCTTGTTTGAGAAGAGTCGACCTTCATCGCATCGAAACAGCTATGGCATTACTTTGCATGCCGGCTCATATCGTCCATTGTTGAAGCTTTTGAATCTCGAGGAGAAGAGCTTCCGAAGTAGAGTTGTGGTCGATGCAGCCGCAGAGGATGGTCACACCAACGACGTTGGTACCACCATCCGAGTCAACCGGAATCGTTTCGAGACTCTCCTGGCCGAAGGCCTCGACATCCGATGGGAGCACGAATTGAAAGAATTCGACACCGCCTCTGGAATCAGCCTAAACTTTGCCAATGGGACAAGTCATGAGGCTGAAGTCTTGGTTGGAGCTGACGGACCACATTCCCTGATCCGACAGACCATATCTCCGGGGACGGACTTCAAGATTCTACCTTTTGCTGTTTACAATGGCAAACGTCGCTTGAGTCCGGAAGACTTTGACACGAAGATCAAACCGCACCTTGGAAATGCCACGGTAGTAGAGCAGATGGTCAACGATAGCGTCTTACAAATCTCGATCAGCGACATTGGCAAGGATGAAGTCAGCATCAGCTATACCTATTCCCGACCTGGGAAGGATTCTGGCGATGCACTGTATAGACCAGATCGACCCAAATCAGCAGCGAAGCAGATTCCCGATGCGTTATTCCAGGAGATTGCAGGCATAAATGACGAATTACGACACCCCTTTCGATTCGTCTTCGACCCCGAGAAAATGAAGAAGGATCGAATGCTGAACTGGTTGATGCGGTTACTGCAAGTCGAGCGAGATGTACTTGATCAAACCAGTCAATCGGGTGTTGTCTTGCTTGGAGAGGCAGTACATGCGGAACCCATCTTGGGAGGCTATGGAGCGAACGAAGCGATAGAGGATGGTTTGAGGCTGGCAGAGATGTTGGTGGAGGGTGAAGGACAGAATCTGGACAAGTTCTATGAGCACAGGTTTCCGTTTTGGAAAAAGGGTGTGGTGGAAAGTGAAAGGCGTATTGCTGGTATGCATGATGTGTCGAAGGCGAATCTCTAGGAATTTACACAACACTGAGCCGTCGTCACCATGACGAAGAGCTTCAGGTCGGTCGGTCTGCTTGAGATGTCAAAGAAGGCTATTCAGCAAGACACAGCTCTGCATGAACGGTGAACACAACGTGCGACGCGAACGTGCCCATGGTTGTTCAGGCTGCCGGGAGGTGTCGCTGTGGCTTGAGTGTGTGTCAGGCAATTATCTTATTGATCATCGAAGCACATCCGAGGAATGTCGTCTGTCATGGCCACTGAACCAAGTTGACTCTGACCGTCGCGATTGTCCAGTGGCGGCCCTGAAGCAAGCTTTTGGACTTAATTGCTGTGTACAAACTTGACATTCCTACGAATGGACCGACCTGTGTATGACCCTGACAGCCCAGACCCTGCAGACAGTCGTCATATGCATTGGGCAACCATGTTCTGCACATAGGTGGGACTGACTCGCCCTGAAAGTACGCATGCCCATAAGTCTATCAATCATGTTGGAATCACGTGCGTTGCACAGAGCAAGATGCTCCGCCCAGGACAGACTGCCGGCCACCGTACATGCTGTCGCGTTGGTGATTGCCGCGAAAGTGCTGCCTTCCCCGTGGTTGGTCTATGCCGTGGGCCACGGGACCCTGTGCACTGGGTGACGATCGCGGTGAAAGTAGACGTGCAGAGCGGGTGTGTGCGGTCTTGGTGTGGCACAGAAGGACGCCACGTCCTGCAGAGGCACCGAGAGGGTTCGTGTGAGAGACGGAGGATGCACATGCGCATCCATCGCGAATCAATCAGCAGACGGGGATCAGCTGTGTTGTTGGAAGAGTTGCCTGCCAGCGACTGCTGTGCCGCAACGTGCGGCCACCTCGGATGCCAGATCTGAAGCAGACGACGAAACAGGCAGGCAGGAAGGCAGGCAGGAAGGCAGGCAGGAAGGAAGGCATCGCGGATGGCAAGGACGGTGGAGGTAGGTCAGACAAAGACGAATCGCGGGAAGAAACAGTCCACCACACAGACTGCGTCGCCGGCGTCTTATCAATCCCTCTGCCATCTGCTGGTGCGCGTGGTGATCTGGTGGCACGCCTCCTCGCAGCGACAGACGAATCACCGACGATCCCTGCACCGAAGCAATCTAGTGTCCACTAATAACAAGTCTCATGTACTGACGGACGCCGCATGCATATTGTTGGTCGTGCTGCTTGTTCTTCTTCTGCTGCTGCTTCTTCTGCTGCCGCTGTCCTCCTCTTCCGCTGCAGCTGCACATAGTGTGCGTGTCTATATGCTGGGCATAGCAGCGCACCGCAGAGCACCGCAGAGCACCGCAGAGCAGAGCAGGAAAGGAAGCATTCCCCCGCGAGACACCGCCGCGCTCCAGCAGCACAGAACGAGACGGGGAAGTGAAGGAAGGAAAGAAGGACAACATCGCATACATCGTGCTCAGTGGCAGAGTCAGGAAGCGCTTTGGGACAGATGAGAGGCAGAGACGGCGTGCAGCATACTCCGTCAACCTGGTCGCGGCTGGTCACAGACATCTACATTCCGCCCAAGCTGCATCGCTGCGTTGGAAACACCCGCCTACGCTAGGCCACGACCCCCATCGCCGCGCACACTGCACATCAGCTGTAAGCTGCCGCCGCGCGGCTGCGGAGAGCAATCACATTCCCCTTGCGTGGGCGACGAGGCGGACTGCTGTGCAGCTTGTTTGACGTGGGCACCCGCAGTGCTCCAGTGCTCCATTCTCGTACCCATTCGCCCCGCCATCGCTAATCTACCCGTACTTGTGGTCTTTTGACGGCAGGCGGCTTTTGTGTGCTCATATCTTGCTGGGTCATCCTGGAGACGACCTTTTCTTGGTAGTGTTTTGAGACGGGCGTCGAGGCAGGAATCGGTCACGCGAGCAGCAACGAGGAAAACAGAGCGGAGCCGACGACTGGGCGCTATAGTACATGAACCATACGCTGCGAGGATGTCATGCGCGTTAGACGTGGAAAGCGACCGTACAGGCATAGGCACCCATCACTTTCCGTGAGCGGCAGGCCTTCTCAGCGCTAGATCCTGCGGCGCCCGACCGAGTGCCTTCCAGCTGCGCCACGATGAGCGCCGATGTTTCGCTTCCTAACAGTGCTCCATCATATACAGGCGACGTCTCGAGCTCGAGCGCGGGCATTCGACGTCACGCCGAATCCATGCCTTATCTGACGCAGCGGTATGCCCGGCCAATCCATCACGCAGGTCTGCGGAGAGATGGCAGCGACGTCTCCCATGATGGCGGAGATCGCACTCCTCGAGCTGAAAATACTCTCAGACGTAAAACACCCAACGGGACATTGAACGCTGGGTTTGAAGGCTCGGCAGACTACGCAACTCCCCCATTGAAGCATCAGCTATTGCCTCTCTGCGAAAGCACTGGGACAATACCAACTCCAGCGACAATTTCGAACGGCAAGCGCACTTTCCTTCAACACTCGCACTCACAGTTACAACGACAGAAGTCTGGTGTTGGGTCATGGGCTGGGCAGGGCAACGTCGGTTGGCCACCAGGTGGCCAATTTGTGCAATCTCAGAGCACATTTCCCGTCATGGACTCTATGCTCAATCAAGGCCTACCCACCCAGCATTACAACATGCAGCAATACTACGGCCTCACTGTGCCCAGTGTGATACAGCCATCGTTCCAATATCTTGGCCCCACTGCATCTGGCGGCCAGGGCTCTGGACCGTACGGCCCTTACTGGCACGATGGCACGTTCGTCCCGTATAGACCGGCTGCTGTTCGCGATCCGCGCTTCTATCATCATCCAGCTAATTTTGTTGGGTCTTTACCGAGCGCACATCTCGCGCACCAAGCGCAGATATGGCAGCAGCATGCACCCTTACAAAACCCCTGGACACCATTACCAGGCCCCAATGTCTTCCCTTCGCCGGCTTTGCGTGACTTCAATGCGGGCCACCAACAGCCTGTGTATCCTGCCACCTGGGGACATCCCGTACACAGTCATCGGAGCAACAGTCATCGGAGCAACAGTCATCGGAGCAACAGTCATCAGCATACATTGCTGAACAACCAAGGTCCTGGCATTCCGTACGGTCACGACGTCCAGGGCTCTGGCCACGATGTCGGAGCAGAGTTTGGCGCGTCCTCTCCCAATGGCCAACAAAGGGATCGGACGTTTTCATGGGCGCTGCAGCAATACCGGGAACTTCTCGCATTCATCCACCATACCCGACGGCAACAGCAGCATGGTAGACATACGCATGGACAATATCACATACCTCATAGGCCGAGCTTCTATCCAAAGCCTCCTCGACAATCTACAACCGGATCATCGTTACAGCTCGCCAAGGCAAAGGGTGACGCTGACGCCGCCCAGTCGCTTAGTGATGAAGATCCGCCAGTGAACTCAATGCCAACAGAAGCCGAATTCGAAGATCAAGCCGCTCAGTCAGTCACCCCCAGAGCCGTTACCTCTGCGTGGTCGCCAAGTGGTGTCCATCTGGTGGACAATGACTACCAGAGACGAGCATCTCACGATCAGTATCGCAAGGCACAGGAGTCGTCAACATCCTCGGTGCAGTCATTTGAGAGACACCGCACCCTACGCAGATCTTCAGGCTCGTCAGTGTCATCAATCGCGTCACCTCTACCAGTGGACGACTCCCCACCATCGCGTGCCGCATCCGCTCTCTCTTACATCACGAGTCTTTGCCAAGAGACAGATTGGCAGTGGATTGATGGTATGCATTTGGGTGGCTGTTTGGCATATGGTTTAGGAAACTATCAAAAGGCTCTCCGATGGTATACGAAGGTTCTGGATCGCGATGCCAAGCACTTGGAGGCAACATCGAACCTAGCCGCGACAATGTTGGCTCTTGGCCAACGTTCGGAGGCGGAAAAGCACTGGATGCAGGTGATCAAAGTCGCTCCCAACCATTTTGAGGCTGTTGAACACCTGGTTGGTTTGCTATGCAACGATCAACGCAGCAAAGATGCGATCAAGGTCATTGAGTATGTGGAACGCTCACTCGGTCAGGAGAAGAGGGCGGACCCAGCAAAGTCATCTGACAGGCAAAGCGAATGTTCTTCATCTAACGCGAGTCGCTCACCCTGCGCATCTGATCAGTCTGACAGAATGTCATATGATTTTGACGCCGATGCAGAGCCGAGCATTGACTGGCAGGACAGCGCTGGAGCGTCCGAGCCTGGCTTCGGGTCAAGCGGGTTTGCTGTGCCCGGCTGCGACAGTGGACGTATTCTTGCGCTCATTCACGCCAAAGGTAACATGCTCTATGGTCTTGGCGACAATGGCGGTGCAGCGCGCGCTTTTGAAGACGCTGTAATGATCGCCACCGGCCGAAAATTCGCAGGTATACAGGGTCTCGTCGGGCATATCTTAGCAGTCGTCTCTACGAGTATGCAGTCGCAACAAGCGGGTCAGCATATACCACCGCCAAAGTCGGCCGAGCCCGTGTTGCTCAGTCCGGAGCTGGCTTTGGCCACTGCCAAGTTGTGCTTTTCTCCAGGTGGAGAGCTTCCTGGCCTGAAGTATGTTCCAGGGAACCCACAAAGTCTGGCTCGGAAGGCAGTGATTTCGACCACCAGCAATTCTCTACTATCGCTCGCCAAAATCTTCCAGGATGGCATGTCGAATGCTAGCCGATCAGCTGGTGTCACACCCCTTGCCCACGGAGTCCGTGATATTCTCGCGCTTTACTACCTATCGCTTTCCCTGCAGCCTAGTCCTTCGACCGCCAATAACGTCGGTATCTTGCTGGCCAGCGTGCAGCAAGCGGTACCACCTGCGAAAGTCCCACGTGCGGACATACCTGGAGTCGTGCCAGGAAGCGGCATCGCTCTTGCGTTGCAGTATTACAATTATGGTTTGCAGCTTGATCAACATCATGCCCATCTATACACCAACCTCGGAAGCTTGCTCAAGGACATTGGACAGCTCGACGCCGCCATCACCATGTATGAGCGTGCTGTCAAGTGCGATGGCAGGTTCGACATTGCTCTGGCCAATCTCGCCAACGCTGTCAAAGACAAGGGCCGGATCAGCGACGCCATCTTGTACTACAAACGAGCTGTGGATGTCAGTCCAGACTTCGCCGAAGCAGTCTGTGGCTTGGCGAACGCTCTCAACTCGGTTTGCAGTTGGCACGCACGCGGCGGTATTGCTGAAGATGGCGGCAGGCGTGACAGGTGGCATGTTGATCAAGACGGGATGCTGCTGGATGCTAAGAAGCCCGGAGCATCAAGCTCAGGCTGGATCAAAAGAGTGGTCGACATCGTTTCGAAACAGCTCGCTGATGGTGAGAACTGGGGTTGCGGTACACTGACGCCAGATTTGATCGAAGCATTGCTGCAACAGATCGTGGTGCTGGAAGGTAGACACGAGGATGTCAAAGAACGTGAGCGATCCCTTCGCAAGGCATTGACTTCGTGGTCTGGTAAGGAGTGGGAAGGCGCTCGTCTTACACGACTTATCGAACGCGCAACTCGGCGCATTGGCTGGCACTGGTATCGAGACCTCTACGTGAGTCGAAAGCAACGTCCAGCGTCCAGCTACAACAGACTCTTAGTTCCCGCCGCGCTGTCGGTACCCACCGCGCCCACGGTCCTACCGTTCCACACGTTCACCTGTCCCATGTCGCCAAAGCAAATCCGACTTATATCCCAACGAAATGGCTTGCGTATATCGCTGTCGACCCTTCGCTCGCCTTGGCTGCCCAGACAGGTTTTCCAGCCGCCGCGACCGCCGGCGCCCTACCTCCGAGTTGGATATGTGTCGTCTGACTTCAACAACCACCCCTTGGCACATCTCATGCAGTCTGTGTTTGGCCTTCATGATACTGGTCGAGTCAAGGCCTACTGCTATGCTACAACGGCAAGTGACAATTCGATGCACCGGCAACAAATTCAGCAAGAAGCCCCGGTCTTTCACGATGCGAGCTCTTGGTCTGCGGAGAAGCTCGTCAACCAGATCGTTCGTGACGGCATTCACATACTGGTCAATCTCAACGGCTACACACGCGGCGCCCGTAATGAGGTATTCGCCGCTCGGCCTGCCCCGATCCAGATGTCCTTCATGGGCTTCGCCGGCACCCTAGGCGCCGAGTGGTGCGACTATCTTCTTGCCGATGAGACCGCAGTCCCAGTGAACACGTTGCGCCCTTGGCGTAGAAACGTCGACCTGGAGGATCAGCTTGTGGACGAGAACAGCGGCGGGAGTCAGGACAGCTGGGTCTATGGTGAAAATATCATCTATTGTCGTGACACTTTCTTCTGCTGCGACCACAAGCAGAGTGCGCCAGATGCTCACGAGAAGCAGATATCCTGGGGAGAAGAGCAGCATCGGAGGTGGCAGATGCGGAAGGAGCTCTTCCCGAACATCTCGGACGATACCATCATCTTTGGGAATTTCAACCAGCTCTACAAGATTGAGCCTAGCACCTTCCGCACCTGGCTGCGCATATTGGCTCGTGTACCAAATGCTATCCTTTGGCTCCTGCGCTTCCCAGATCTGGGCGAATCGAACCTTCTCGCGACGGCTCGAATGTGGGGAGGGCCTGATGTTGCATCGCGGGTCATTTTCACGGATGTTGCGCCGAAGCACTTGCACATTTCGCGGGCGCGTGTCTGCGATCTGGTGTTGGATACGGCAGAGTGCAATGCTCACACGACAGCTGCGGACGTCCTTTGGAGCGGCACGCCGTTGTTGACCTTGCCGCGCTACGAGTACAAGATGTGTAGTCGCATGGCGGCCAGCATATTGAAAGGAGCGTTGCCCAAGGGTGACGAAGGCGATCGTGCGGCGGAGGAACTTGTGGCGACGAGCGAAGAGGACTACGAAGAGAAAGCCATCAAGCTCGGGAACTCATTTTCTTATGTTCGTGGTAGTCATGGCGTTGGAAGAGGACGATTGAAGGAGTTGAGGAAGATGCTTTTCCACGCTCGCTGGAGCAGTGCGTTGTTTGATACTAAGAGATGGGTACGGGATCTTGAGGACGCTTACGAAGAGTCTTGGAAGCGTTGGGTTCTCGGTGAAGGTGGTGATATTTGGCTAGACAAGCTCCCTCGCGAATGAGGAGCATGAGGCATGGATGGGGGGCGTTGGGATTGGTACACTCTAGGCGTTCGGTGCGACTCGGTCGTCGCTTGTGGTTGGACTTGGCGGGGCCATCCGGATAGCGTACGCTTCAATACCCATATGTGGACAGAGCGTTCACAGAGCATCTTGCTTAGCAGTTCCGGGTTCTCATTATTGGAGAGGCCCGGAAGAATGTATTGTTTCCTGACCTGATCCATCTGACAAACCGAAGTTTTATACCGCGGCCTCTGCAGCGATCCAGGCTCCGGGTGCCACCTGATTTCGTGACGATGTCCTGGCGCATGCCTTCACTTAACACCGTATGCGAGCTTCTTCCAGTCTAGGTCGCACACCCTAGTCGGCACTTTGAGATATCGCTGATGCTTGCACGTGCATGACACTACGCCAGTATCCAGTTGGACTGTGCAAACTACTCGATAGCCAAGCTGCTGCACGACTGCAACTGCGGGCTGGCTGCGAGCCGACACGTCGACCAGGCGGGCAAACGTCGCTGCAGGCAGGGTGGGCTGCACGTAGCCGCAGCATCGCTCCCGTCGAGCTGGGGTCACATTCCAAATCGTTTTCCTACGACTTGACGAGGGTGTAAAGATGGGTGCTTATCCTCGAGCCAGATTTCTCTCAGTAGATCGAACGTACACGACATCGCTGCAGCCGCTGGGAACATACTTGACGCATTTTCGACCTTCTCGTAGCTTTTGTCGTGATGCTGGCTGGATTCTTGAGGTTGGTGCCGAGCTTTACGACGCCATCTTGCTGGCATAGGGCAGGGTGATGAAACAACATGCCCTGTAGTTCTTACCTATCATCATTCTGTGACACCAGAAGATGACTGAAGCCTATTGTGTATGATGCGTATAGCTTACACCGACAAGTCGTGTCTGCTACTATCTGCGGGATGCGTTGTGATTCTCCGCGGTGGACCCGGCCTATTAACGTGCTGCTACTGGGCTCTCGTGGCTTCCTGAACCGGGTTTCTCATATACCTGAATTTTGCTTGTTGTGGTCCCCGTCCTGTGATACAGCGAGCACATGCAGGGATGTGAGCGAGCCGTGGCGTAGCCACGCGTGACCAAACAGAAGAAGCGAGCAGCCAGCAGTTGTTGCAACTTGCGAGAGTAGTGCCAAGCACGTTGCTCTTGAGTTTGCCAGGGTCGAAGCTTGAGGGCGACTCCACGAGGCCGCTTTACCAGAAAAGCGTATCGCGCGAGATGAGCATCGGCGCTAGCTGCTCCAGCGGACCCGAGCCGCGCGCTTCTGCTCCAACGTTGAGATGGGGCCATGGGCTTGACAAGACGGGCATCATGAGGCATTATTGCCGTATTCTGTACTCCTGACCTGTAACAGATACATGGCCTATTTTGCGGCGGTGCGCGACCCAGCATCGTCTGAATGTCGCAGGTGAGGTGATGACGAGTTTCGAATACCCAGATGTGTGGAGATTCTGTGCTTTGACGGACCCCAGATCGTGCATGCATGCATGCATGCACATCTTGACCAAATGCACGGTTCTCGCTTGTTTCGGCCGAGGAAGGAATAGCGCTCGACAAGGGTGCTTCAACGCTGTGTCTGCGGGCGATCTGCCGTTCGATGTGGATGTGCGTACCAGACTGACGCCGACAACGGATATTTGGATGCCTTGCCCACGGTCGCACACGATCTTCATGATCATGATGATGACGGCGGCCCGCCGAATCTCGACTCGAGTCAAGACGACGAGGCCACCGACGTGACCAGGCTGTCCAGTCCCTCGGCAAGCCTGAGGAGGCGTTGTTGTTGTTGACATGCTTTTCAGGAGTATGCTTCAGCAATGTCTCACTCCGCATCTAACGCTCCGGTGTCCGCATGTCGCAGCGAGGCTACCGCGAGCTGCCGCCGGCGCTGCGCGGTTATTGTCCATCATTGCGAGATATCCTGGCGTACGAGATCCCTGCTCAGCGCGAGTACCGAGAAACGCTGTCCACAAAAATCGTCAGTCGCCCGGCTGCGGGCCAAAGATCACACCCACCCCTGGCTTGTCAGCACAAATCGATGCGGCTGCCCGTCGCGGTTAGCCTCCGCCGCTACTAGCCAGAATTACAATTAAAGTTGCAAGCATTCTTCTCTTTCCAGGACCCCCACAAAGGTCGATCAGAGACAGCTTTTGACCCACCAGGGCCTGTCGTTGCTATAACACTCTGTGGCCCTGTGGACAATGCTAGTCATACGTTGATGCCCATGCAAAGTACAGTTCTCGACCTTTGGCGAGCCAGCGGTTGTGCAATAAGACGTAAGTGTTTACGGCATGGCCGAGAGGACAGGACGCCCACGGACTTCGTCCGTTGAAAGTCACAAACACCGGGAGTGCAATCGCATCTCATCAGTGTGGATGACCGCGAGACGGCATGGAGCTGGTTGCCTTATCAGAGATGTCCAGACCTTCTGCACCTCTCTGGCTTTCTGTGCATCTTGGTCCTCATGTCTCGCACCTCGAGAGAAGCCGAGATGAGAGAGACACTGCCACGGCTCATGAACAGTTCCAGCAGCAAACATCTGTACATGAACGCTCTAAAAATGTCCTGGGAGTGAGCAGGTTGACGGCGAGCTCCCGCAGCCGTGCCTCTTCACAATGTGAGTGAGACATCAAAACATGGCCTCTGAGCTCGATCCAGGGTTGGCAGGTCGTCGAACTGCGGTCGAGTCGTGTGGCTCCGGGCCCTATACCGCAAGTTGCTTTACGGCGGGCTACAATCCCAGCGTCCACACCTGCTGGGGGGCTTGTGTATGCACATGGATGGCATCTGCCTGTGACATGGCACGCTCTTTCATGGTGATGTAGGTATCCACTGGACGTCGCATCTGCTCTGCCGTCCGCGATACCATGTCGTGCGGTGGGTAGTGACAATTTCTGTCTGTCGATCGTTGACACAGGACACGACTGTGGCAGCGATCTATTGCAGACGTTGCTGTCGGACTCGTCACGCTGTGGATGCAGGCAGCAGCACCTGAAGAAGACCCTACCAAACGGTGGCCCCAGTGCCCAGATTGTCCCCTTGCACGCAGTGTCGAGCATGCAGCTGCATGGAAAGACCATGTTTGGGCAGCGAGCACGGCCCGCATGCAAGCCCCTGTACGAATCGGCGTCCAGCACACTGGCTCCTTGGGGCCCGGCCCGCGACGTCACCAGCAGCAGATGGTCGGCCGGAACATTTATCATGTGCTGCTACCGGTGGTAGGCAGATAGATCTCACTATGCCCGCCGTTCTGCTGTTGACAATCATTATCTCAGCCAACATTTGCTGCCCCGATGCCAACAACAATCACCCTTTTCCACGACGACAGCGCTGGCGCTCCAGGAAACGTGTATCTGCGCCTCAGGTATAGAATACGCGAGACCCCTCACTAGTCTCCACCACCACCGATGATTACACTTTCACTTGGCCGCTGTGACGCTCGTTGACTTTGGCTTTGGTTGTCCCGAAAGTCAATGCAAAGCTGATTCTAATTACCTTGCGATCCCGCTACCCCCAATTCAGCCTTGGACACTGGCCCGCTGAAGCTGCGGCAGTTATACATATTGCCTCTCTCGGCCCTGTCCTCGCACCGGCAACGTCTCAAGCACAACCTGCTGCAAGACCGTCTCACTCGCTGGCAACGGCTGTCACTGCTGCATCGCCCTACTACAGGTCAGTCAACCGTCGACGCTGGTCATGATGGCCACCGCTGTGATCGAGCAGTGCCGGTGTCGTTGAAACAACGCTGACCTTCACGCAGCTTCACTATCTTTCAGACCTAGACGCCGCCGGCATACATCACCAAAATGCCACAACACAAGCGAGGGCCGTGGTCACAGCAAGAAGACCAGCTGCTCATCCATCTTGTCTCTGTCCATGGGGCCCACAACTGGGTCCGGATATCGACAGCAATTCAGACTCGCTCGCCAAAGCAATGCAGAGAACGCTTCCACCAGAACCTCAAGCCCAACCTCAACCACGACCCAATCACCCCAGAGGAAGGAATCATGATCGAGCAGATGGTCGCCGAGATGGGCAAGCGGTGGGCAGAGATTGCTCGCAGGCTCCGCGGTCGCAGCGACAATGCCGTCAAGAACTGGTGGAATGGAGGCATGAACCGCCGCCGACGCAACCAGCAAGCACGCCGCGCTGAGTTTGAGGTCCGCCATCACCACGTCCAGGGCCACCATCACCAGATCCAAAATCTGCCACCTCCGATGCAGCAACAACAGCAGCTGCCGCCAGCAATTCAGCACCAGTCCTTCATGCAGCCCCAGCATTATTTCGCCCACCCAATGTATCCTAGCCATGGACACCCACAGCACATCCAGATGTCACACAATGTAGCCGCGTTCGGTCGTATCATGGAGGCACCACTGCCTTCACCTTCGGCATTCTCGCAGATGTCTGCAGATGGAGCCCCGTCCCTCATATCCGATTGCGGCTCCTCCATGTCGGCGAGGTCACCGCACCACGGACCTTCTCCAATCGAGCTGCCTCCTCTCGCAGGAGCTCGTGATGAGCGGCGCCGGCTGTCTGCACCCATGCTGCGCTTGGGAGTTCCTGGAGCCTTCGTCCAGGAAACAGACTTCTCTACAATGCAAATGCCAATCCACGGTTACGAGGAGATGCGCAAACAGGCGCCAATGCTTCAAGAGCCTTTCATGCCACAGCCACAGTCCCTACCAACACCGACAGCATATCTGCCATCACAGCCACGGCAACCATCCCCATTGCACCAACAGCATCGGATACAACAACAGTACCACATGCAACAGCCCCAACACGTTCAGCGCCGACAATCGGCGTACCCAATGGCTCAGCTACCTTCTACACCCGCGAGGATGGAGCTACCTGGCATCAACAACTTCTCGCATGAGAAGCCCTCCATTTCCACTGATTCGGGAATGGCCACACCAATTCCCTCTGCACCAACGCCTGATGATTCACCAAAGGACAAGATGAGCCTCTCCAACTTGACCCACTAGACGACTGCTTTGTTTGCCGCTTGATGTCTATACTTAATTGTAATCACAACAATTCTCCAGGGAGGCGTTGGAGGATGATACCCCATACTGCTTGTATGTTTTTGTGCTGAGCGTTCGAGCGCGGTAGGGATGAACGAAGGATACAGCTTGGGCCAGACAGAACCCAGCATGTTGCATGCTCAGATACCAGAATTGTAATAGCCTGTTGAAAAGAATAGATCTTGACCAGACCACTCCATTGTAACCAGCACAGGTGCGGCCGAATGTGCCTGCAAACTTTGTCATGTGTGTCACACAGTGCCTTTTTCAGCAGGAAATCGCTTACCTACTTCATGAAAGCCCCTCCGCAACCACAGACCTGACGGCATAGCAGGTCCCCCGGGGTCTTGTTGTCTGTGCTGTTCTTCCAGCAACGGCTGTCAACCAGAGTCATGGCGGAAATTGCGCGTTACTATTAGCAAACTGCATTTCTCTTACCTACCCTTAGAGTTGTGGTTCAAGCCATGTTAGCCTCATCGCGTTCTGCAATGCCGTTGTGCGCTCGTGCGGCACTGTGCCCCGTACAGGCCGTGCCATCTTCTGGCTCACTCCTGCAAACGCGCGACGCCGGTAGCTCAGGAGAAAACCTGGTTGATCCAGGGATCGCCGTTGAGGGCTAGCGCACCGGCCGAATCCGCTCTGTGGCTCTCATTTTCCAGAGCTGAGGAGATTGCGCAGCCAGATACGGCGGGAGCAGAGATGCGGCTGACGTGATGGGAACGATAGATCAGGATCGCTGTGGCGTCCAACGTCCCAGAATGGCCGGCAGCAAGCGCCTGACGGGGGCTGGTGAAGCCGCCATCTTTGACAGCCTCTCATCATGTGACGATTAGGCGCCAAAGGCTTTTCGATAGTCATTGCTGGCGTACATCGACCGTCGCTTGTACTGACTTCACGTCAGCAGCATTCCTGACGCGCTGAAAGGTGGACATGGCATCAATAGTAGGATGCTCATAGCTGCAGAGGCTATGGTGTGTGATGCTGAGGTGCAAAGATTCCACCATTCTGCGCTGCGTAGAAAGCTGTATCCGCCAAAGATGGCGGCCATGCAGCTGCCACTCATGCCAACCCAGAGTCGCGGGCTCTGCGGGGCCATTGTGGACTTGAAGAGGTGTTTGATATAGCAGGGAATGACTGCGATGCCGTTCGGGAGTTATTCTCGTACGGGGATCAGGGACACTTGTTTGAAGATGCAATGCGCTCGGTCTGTGGCCGATTTTTGACGATGCTCACGACAACGCAGTACTTTCTGTCCTGGTAGCTTCGACCCCGAGGGAGCCGTCAGTTCTAAGACGTAGGTACGGAGGTAATGCCTCACTGCAGTCGTTGGTCTGGCCTCCACGACTTCCGCAACGCATCGCCTTCCATCTCATCTGTGCGCCATGAGCACCGCAAGTCCGCAATAGCACATCACAGGGCGGTTGGCGGCCGTCGCAGACGTACATGTCTTACGACCCCGCACCCGGCAGCATCGTACAGCAGCAAGCCGATCGATTTGTGTCTTTCCTGGTTTGAAGCACTCCAGATGACTCGGCATACGCATCTTCAACTGACTCCGCGTTCCAGTCCCAGCGCGACCTCTCGTTGCGCATACCAGTGAATTATGTCACTCACCCAGGGATCGCCTTGACCGCGGGATGCTTTGGGCATGGGAAATACGACAAGGCGGCGGCAGCGCTTTGCTTCTCGAATCTGTTGGCCACGGGCTTTCGCAGGGTGGAAGCGGATGTGTTCTGGGACAGCAGCCGAGCTCTATGGAGTCTTTGTCCTGTCGAACTGGGCGGCACCGGCGCGCAACTCACTACGTCGGCCAGTGTCGCGGCCACGCCTCTGCAGACTGCGACCCAGCTGGGTACACAAGTCTTAAATGGAAACAACCTGCACGAAGCAAGACAGGAAAGCACCGCTGTACTTTCAGTGCCCAGTCTCAGCAGCACGTCTCAGGCTACGCCAAGCTTATCGACCACTGCCACGCTCACTGCAGGTCCAACGTCTACATCGGCGGGGATTGAGGCGCCTACCGCTGCCGCTACAGACGCCAGTGACGAGACCCTTTTCCAAGTGGGACCATACGCCTGCACGTTGGGGACAGACCTCGCACTCCTAATTCGAGTCCTATCAGCACATCTTGGCGCCACAGAAACTGATCTGAATGCGACCACCGTAGCTTTGATACTGAATGTGCATGCTGCTGCATCAGCCTCAGACCCTTCAGGCCCCGCCAAAGAGCCGAGTGAAGACGACTTACCACAAACTTCATCTCTGCTGAGCTCTGTCCTTGCTCGCAACGCCTCGGCGTATCTTTACACTCCTGATGATCTCAGTAGTCAAAGATCGAACCTCAATCGCAGCAGGAGCTGGTTCGCTTACGATACGTCTCAACAGCCCGACGCCGCCTTCTTCAACATCGACAAGGAAGGAGAGACGTGGTCGACTCCCGATGGCTGGCCTAGTGAGGACTACATGGAGTTGATATCTTACAAGAGGCTTCTGGTGGGCTTCGGAACTGTCGACCCACAAATGGCGAACTACAACTTCTCTGGCGATGGATCCTACATCTTTACTCCGGATTACCTGGAGACGAATCGAGAAGTGACGGCTTCCAGTGCTGGCAACATCACCAGTGGCTGCTTCTTCAACCCCAACGATTCGACATTATCAAATGTCAATTCGTCATGGGCCGTAGCATCGCTCGGCGACGCCAGCACACCGGCTGGTGATGCGCTCACGAGCATCTTGGCGCAAGCCAGAAACCTCACGTATTGCGGCATCTCTCCAATTCTCAATGGCACATTGAGCAATGCCACAGCGGACGAAGACTTTCGACCGTACGCGCAGTTCGTGGAGAACACTATATGGTCCTGGGCGCCAGGCCAGCCCTTGAACGCCTCATCCTCGGAGAACCTTCAAGACTATCGATGTGCCTCGCTAAACACATCGGGATTCTGGCAAGCATCTGATTGCGGTCAATCACGTTACGGCGCCTGTCGCCGTAATGGCCTGCCGTACTCCTGGAGCATATCTGATACTGACGCCCCATACGACCGAATCGATCGAGCTTGCGACGACCACTCGAGCTTCGATGTGCCGCGAACTTCGCTCGAAAGCACGTATTTGTTATCTGAATGGCGGAGCTGGCAGAGACATCATGACGACGATTCTGGTCCACTTCTCTGGCTCAACTTCAACAACCTCGACGTTTCAACTTGCTGGGTCATCGGTCAGAACTCTACTTGTCCTTATGACAAGCGTACAGATACCAGTACCCGCCAGGTCGTGGTACCGGTAGTTGGAGGCATCATTGTTTTCGTGCTCGCTATCTTGACAATACTGGTCAAATGCGCAGGAAACAGGCAGCAGTCCAAGCGGCGAAGTCGGCGTGGTGACAATGGATGGGATTACGAAGGTGTTCCGTCGTAAAGTGTCGTACAGATCGTATATAATCTGATCTAAAGCTCAGAGTACAGTTTACGAAGCTTGGTTTTCCATTTCGTCGTCTATCTGACTGCCATGGATGGAGCTCTTCAGCAGATTCATCTACTCATGTCCAATTGGCTTGCCGGATCGCACGAACGCCATTGGCGCGACGGCTCCAAGCAGGCCTGAAGCCTGCCCCGACACGTGGGGATCTGGTCCAATGACTACAAGCAAGGTATATTAGTCTGGGTTTATCAAAAGAAGGGCAGAAGCCATGCGCCCCAGGAAATTGTCTCTTGTATCGCAGAATGGCTTCTGTGCATGACCTTTGCTTACAGTTGTTGGGGAATCCTGGCTCGAATGGCACGACGCTCTCGAGATAGTCGATCTGCTTCTGTGAAAGCTTGATCTCTAAGCTCTTGATGTTGCCTTGGAGATGCTCGACCTTTCTTCCGCCGACGATGGGAAAGACGTTTGGCGCCTTCGACATGACGTACGCGAGAGCAATTGCTGTTGGCGATTCGATACCATGCTCGTTGGCAACCTCCTCAAGAGCTTGAGAGATCTTGGCTTGGTCTTCTGTTTGCTCAGGTCCGAAGATGCTGCGTAGACCCTCACCATTCTTCTTACGCTCCTCGAGCTGCTTCTTGGTCTGGAATTTGCCGCCTAGAGAAGGGCGTTAGTGATACTCAAACACCATGCGGCAATGTCTGAGCAAGCACTGTTGAGCTTGCGATGCAGCGCGCATGTCTCAAACAGATTGTGCCCTCCGCCCTTTTCATGGACTCACCGCCGATGGCGTCCCATGGAGCTATGGCCATCCCCCAATGCCGGGCCATTGGGATGATCTCCCTCTCCATATCGCTGTGTGTTTTCATCAGTATGGCTCCGGCCGCGATGACGAGGACATCGAGACTGACCGAATCATGATGTTCCATCGTCCTTGGTAGATGGAGAATTGTGTCTTGCCGTGTGCTTTCGCGTATGCGTTTGCAGCGCTAACAATGTATGCCGGCGTATCACTGATACCAAGGTACAGTACCTTACCACTCTTGACGACTG
Organism: Dothistroma pini CBS 116487; assembly: GCA_002116355.1. NCBI lineage: Eukaryota > Fungi > Ascomycota > Dothideomycetes > Mycosphaerellales > Mycosphaerellaceae > Dothistroma > Dothistroma pini. The sequence continues at coordinate 56,112 of KZ108231.1, forward strand.
CATCGAGTGAATCCATCATCTCTTCGATCGAAGTGGTCCAGTCCCACCAGTGGACGTAGAGGATGTCAAGATAGTCGGTGCGGAGCTTCTTGAGCGAATCTCGCAGGGAGACGTGGAGCGACTTCTTGTGGTTACCGCATTGGTTCACACTCTTGCCCTTGCCGACTTTGCCCATGACATAGTTGGTCGTGAACTTGGTAGCGATGACCATGTACTACAGATAGTATATGTCAGCTGTGGTGTCACGGCAGGAGGGGCGAAAGCCGTGGTGCCTTGGTTGATCTCAAGTGCTGCCCTGTGGCTTCTGTGTATGAGCATTCTTACATCGCGATTCTTCTTCTGCTCCATCCACTCGCCGAGCCATTCTTCCGACTCTTCGTTCTGATAATTGTTCGCGGTATCCTTTCAAGAAGAAAGCCGTCAGCTCATGATCCACCGTCTCAAGCCGTCTCCAACTCACGATGAAGTTGCCGCCAGCCTCCTCGAACGCGTCCAGAAGCTTGAAGGAGTTCTCCTTGTTCATGCTGCCCATAAAGGAGCTCCAAGCCTCTCCAATGCTCATAGCGCCAAGCTGCAGAGGACTGACACGAACACCTGCTGTGCTGCTAAGGACTCTATAGCGACCCAGCTCCGTCTTGGGAGCCGGTGCTGGTTCAAACATGTCGCCCATCTTGAGAGTGTTGTTTCGGTTGGTATGAGGGATGTTGGATAGTTCAGGGAAAGTGTGTTGAAGAGGAAAACTCTACGGCAGGAATGCTATATAAAGTGCAATTGGCAAGTGCTACCTCATCCTACTTTAGGCCGTTCAGCCTACTAAGTGCATCACAGTGAAGCAGTACTTCTCGCGGCAATGCGGCCGATCTTTCTATGACTTCATTCTTGTACCTGCATAAGATAGGAGGGGCGCGCGATCCATCTCTCTCGAGGCCGCCACCGCATTCGACGGGTTCCCAGACAGCACGTTGGCTTCGTGATCCGAGCACAGAGACTACATTTGTCAGGTCCTTGTTGTGACAGGCTGAAGTTAATGCCGATGGCAAGGCAGCGCTTTGCCGTGCGGTTGTCACGCAAGAATCTAGTTACAAGCTCTACGGAGATACCGGACTTAGGCGATGACGCATAGCTTGCCTTGTCAGTTCAGATCACATGCTCTACTCTCCACAAGGCTCAAGGCTCATGATGTGCAGGCAACCGCCTCTCGAGGACAAAGTTGAGCTCGGAAGACGTCTGCTATATACAAGAGGAGAGCCATCGTGGCCACCGGTGTTGCTCTCCTTGGGGCTCCGCGAGTCAGCATCCTCACTTTCACCAATTTTGCTGCATGTCTCGTCGTCTGACAGCACGACTATTTCCCACTTCCACCTCCATCGCCAAGGGCAACACCTATGGCGGCTCCGAGAAGTAGTACCGTAGTACGGGTGGACGAGAGTCGGAACGGGAGCAGAGAGACAGAGCGGCCGTGCGGGAGAGCACACCCACTGTCATTCTTTGACTGGACGACATCGCAGTCAACGGCAGAGCACCTAACACAGGAGGACCTTCTGTAGATGCACACTCGGACAGAGACATCGTGCCGTACGGGCATTTGCGCTCCAGTTAGTGTTGCCCTGCGGACCCCGATCTCGCCTACCGCGTTTGCGCCAATGCTGGGCCTATGCTGGTCCTGTCTTGGATGACCACATACACCTCCCCAGGCATTCGGCGAAGCCAGGACACTGGGGAAAGGTGGTGAGACAGCGGAGCAGCCAGCAGCGCAATTCGCTACACATGGAGGATCTAGAGAGAAATTTTGAGACTGCATGCTTCACTTGATGCTCACTCGTCGCTCCGCGCAAATCTTCGTAAGATACAATTCTATATCTATTTGAGGCTTTACCTTCAGCCCTCTACGATACATCTCATAGCTCTAATTTCTTTCGTGTTGGTTTCGCCACACTACACAAACCCCGACACCGCCGCAACAGTCGCATTCCAGCCCTTTCAGCAACGCCATGACCACCGCCAGCACGGGCGGACTGCTACAGAGCACCGGCAGCTGCGAATTACACCTCCAAATCGACGGCAAGACCATCAAGACGTTCAACAATCCACATATCGGCCGGCTGCCTGGCCTCTCGAGCTGCTTTCTGAGCCGCTCAATCCGCACTCCAGCAGGCCAGCCTTGCCAGCTGACAGTGAGACTTTCGCCAGCGTTCAAGCCTCAAAAAGCAACTGGTGTCCGCGTGACTATAGCCATTGGCCACAGACAGCAGGATCCCTCAGACTTTAGTAACGTACAATCTTGGTGGATCGCGACAAGCGAGCTTCGAGAAGCACATACCTTCGAGCACATGCAAAGATGGGACGAGGAAGACTCTGAGGTTGGTTCCGTTCAGCTGGAGATTCCGAGATTCGACTGTGAGTTCCTCGTGCCGCTGAGTATGTGTCGTCGAGTCTGACAGATTGTTGTAGGGCTTGCTGAGGAGCACAGCAAGGAAGTCATGTGGCAGGAGACTGGTGTTGCAAACAAAGGCTGCATTGCTGTCTTCATACAACGCGGTCATCTATCAGACGAATCTGCCGAAGAGAACGCCTTCCAACCAACATTCCCGCCAGTGTCAAGCTACCACAGCGCCGAGAGCGGGCCAAAAGTCATAAGACCCGGCTGGTTCACACCACTACCTGGAGTCCATGGACGACCGACTATTTTCGAGCTCCGTAATCTTCTCAGATCTGCTCCAGAGACCGCAGACGACGATCCAGACCCACGGGGCACCAGTAGTGATGCGTCCGACAGCAGTGACCACGAACTCAAACCATGCATCGCCGCCTCAAAAGCAGAGACTGCCTCACGAGTTCAGCAGCCGAGCTCATCACAGTCTGCATTCAAGCTGAAGAGCGAAGAGGGAATCACTGGAAAGCCATTCTCCTTCGAGTACGTGAAACATCCGAAGTCTAAAACCGCTGCTGCGCCGTGGAAGCGATCCCTCCAGAGCTGCTGGTCCTCTAACGATGATGATCAAGACGATGAAGAGCCGCTCCCGGTCAAGAAGGAGCCCGGGACCGAGGAAGATGACCTTGCGATGGAAAGAAAACTCTCAACAAGTACGCCCTCATATACGTACTCGCGAATGACGTCGAAGAGGCGCAAGATGGGTAAAGTGGACGAGGCAAATGAGGTGGACGAGGAGCTGCAGCGGTGCGTTCGGGAGTCCGAAGCTGAGGCAGCCCTGGCGGAGGCCCGGCGTCGACACAGCGAAGCCGAAAAGCATCTAGCTGATGTTCGAGCGGCCAACGAGGCAGAAAGGGAGAGAAAAGGTTAGTCAAACTATTCATGCATTGTTCTCAATCGCCATGAGGCGAGCTAATGAAACATTCTATCATTGCAGCGTAAACCGCCTTCCCATGCTATCACGTCAAGCCTAGCCGCGTCGTTGAATGCAGTCAGCTAACGCAGTATCCGGAGGACATCCTCTTCATATCCAGCCGAGACCCAATTAGGTAGCTTAGTCGTAAAGATCCTCTTCGCCAGCGCCTGCAGGTCAAGTCAGCATTTGTTCCTCGAAAGAGTCGATGAGTTCATCACATACCATTCTGCTGCTCAGCAGCGGCACCGTTTTCGCCGCCCTCTGGGAAGCGGAAGAATGCACTGCCACCAGCGCTGCTCTTCATGCTCTGGGCAAAGGCCTCGTACCGCCGAATCTCAGTGTCGGTGACTGAGCGACGAGCCATGCTCATCGCCTCCTCGAAGTGACGCTTCGTAAGCTCTGGCACTGGGTCCTCTTCGTCGACATCCTCCTCCATCTTAGTGTCGTCACCAGCCTCAGCCTCCTTGGCCTTGCTGTTGCGGATCGCAATGTCGATGCTCTCCTTGATGGCGAGCTTGACAGCGCGCTGAGTGATGAAGCCCAAGTCGGCACCGGAGAAGCCATGGGTCTTCTGTGCGATGTAGTTGAGGTCGACGTCGGGAGCGACAGGGGTCTTGCGGAGTTGAGCCTTGAGGATGCTCTCACGTCCCTCCTGATCTGGTAGTGGGACGTAGACGAGAGTGTCGAGACGACCTGGGCGGCACAGAGCGTTGTCAAGCTGCTCGGGACGGTTGGT